>JAFFST010049212.1:70084-86742 GCA_022414735.1 Noturus placidus | reverse complement strand
GGGGCTCCATGCAAGATCTCACCTCGTGGAGTTGCAATGATCATGAGAGCAGTGAGGAATCAGCCCAGAACTACACGGGAGGATCTTGTCAATGATCTCAAGGCAGCTGGGACCATAGTCACCAAGAAAACAATTGGTAACACACTACGCCGTGAAGGACTGAAATCCTGCAGCGCCCCTGCTCAAGAAAGCACATATACATGACCGTCTGAAGATTACCAATGAACACTGAATGATTCAGAGGACAACTGGGTGAAAGGTGTTGTGGTCAGATGAGACCAAAATGGAGCTCTTTGGCATCAACTCAACTCGCCGTGTTTGGAGGAGGAGGAATGCTGCCTATGACCCCAAGAACACCATCCCCACCGTCAAACATGGAGGTGGAGACATTATGCTTTGGGGGGGTTTTTCTGCTAAGGGGACAGGACAACTTCACCGCCTCAAAGGGACGATGGACGGGGACACGTACCGTCAAATCTTGGGTGAGAACCTCCTTCCCTCAGCCAGGGCATTGAAAATGAAAAGTCATTACTAAGTCATTACCAAGTACTATGTCATGTTTTGCAGAGGGGTCAAATACTTATTTCCCTCATTAACATGCAAATTAATTTATAACATTTTACATGCGTTTTTCTGGATTTGTTGTTATTCTGTCTCTCACTGTTCCAATAAACCTACCATTAAAATTATACACTGATCATCTCTTTGTTAGTGGGCAAACGTACAAAATCAGCAGGGGATCGAATACTCCCCCGCCCCTCCCCCCACTGTATGAAACACAACAGACTAAAAGGTTTGTCAGTATAAAATCTTCTATGGGCGTGCAAACTTTTCCACCAACCCTCATATGACCACAAAGTAGACTGATTGGCTCATATGCAGTGCCGGCTGGTGGTGATGACATTAGACTAGAGGGCTAAAATCTCATATCTATTAAACACATTTCAATGCAGATAGACACCTCGTCTCATCCATCATAGACAGTTCTCCACCAAGACACCAGAGGGAGCCCTTCCATGACTTCTCAACTCTTCCCCATTTCCTGCTTGCACTATAAAAGACTCATGAACGTTAGTCCGAAGTCCTAAGACATTTGCCTCCTAGCCCATTTCCAGAAGAACCACCTTAACCTGTCCTCGCTAATCTGTTAGCTCGTGTACAGAATAGGGAAGAGTTCATGTAGTTAGTGTACAGAGACATTACCTGAGCCCAGTTGCTTAACACTTGTCCGTTTCCTCCGTAGGTGACAAGCTCCTGTGGAAACTGAGACGTGACACAGATGTGAATGAGTGGCTGATTCAGAATACAGAATATTTGACATGACTACAGGACAAAGCAGTAATTTACACAGCAAACATATCCAGTGTTGAATTGACATCTTGACGGCTTAATAAACTCTAACAGATATATATTACCATAACCTTCCAGTATTACCATTAGCAGAGAGATGGTTGAACGGCTGGAGCATTTCAGATATCTGGGCATTACATTGGATAAACATCTCAACTTCAATCAGCACACTCTAGGTATTTACAAGTGCTGCCAACAGAGACTCCCAGTTATTCGTAAACTTAAATATCTGTCTGTTCAGCCTAGTCTGCTTCTTCTTCTTCTGTACCGAAGGATTGTTGAACCGGTTCTTATGCATGGTGCCATTTGGGTTTTTTTCCATATTCTAACAGTAACCAATAAGAACAAACTCTTGAAAATAACTACTTTAGCGAGAAAAATTATTGGAATTCCCAGCCCTAATTGATGGGACTGTGTCAGTTCATATACGCTCCATCAGGGCACATCAAATTTTAAAAATGATCCAAACCACCCACTTTATCAATATTTCAAGCCCCTTCCGTCTGGCCGCAGGTATAGACTACCCAAAGGCCAGCTATGGTAGGAGTTTTGTTCCCCTGGCTATACGAGTGTTAAACACATAGGTGCTCAGCCATTGTGATGCCAGGTGTATTTGTGGTACGATGATCCTGATGTTTTTCTTTTTTTCCTCTTCTCCCCTCTATGCCTGTGATTGTTTATGATAATCATAATGAGTCTTTATTGATCACATATGATGGTTTATATGTATGATGTTATGTTTTTGTTTTTCTACGCACCCACGTTGAGTATAGCTGTCTGTCTGTTTGTCTGTCTATCTGTCCGTCCGCCCGCCCAAACTCCCTAAGATGTTAAGATGTCTACCTATCTATCTGTCTGTCTGTCTGTCTGTCTGTCTATCTATCTGTGTCTGTCTGTCCATCCGTCCGTCTATCTATCTATCTATCTATCTATCTATCTATCTATCTATCTATCTATCTGTCTGTCTGTCTGTCTGTCTATCTATCTATCTATCTGTTTGTCTGTTTGCCTATCTATCTGTCTTTCTGTCTGTCTGTCTGTCTGTCTATCTATCTATCTATCTGTTTGTCTGTCTGCCTATCTATCTATCTATCTATCTATCTATCTATCTATCTATCTATCTATCTATCTATCAGTGTAACTCTATATATCTATCTATCTGTCTATCTATCTATTCTGTCTATCTATCTGGGTGCAGTAGGTCTTCCATAGTAGGGTTTTTGTCAGTTACACAGTGACGTGTATGTTGGATGCTTGACATTATGTATTATGTTTGATCATATCTTTTAAAGCGCTTAATTCTTGATATGGAGAAGTTTTCTTTAAAAATGTATCGGTCTCCATAGATACCATATATTTGATGTAGATGACGTGCACTAGTACATCTGGTGACATGTGTAATGAAGTATTAAATTGAAATGAAATTAGTTCAGGTGCAACTAAAAAAACTTAATCTAATAAAAACCATGGATATTTTGTTAGGCCTGGGTAAAGCAGAGCCAGTACTCAAATGAGCTGCTACTGCATATGATGGAGTACTGGCTCACGTATGGTGCTGGTGTGATAGGAAGATGAGGATGTCCCGAGAGTGTGGATGGGTGAATACCTGTGCTACAGAAGGATCCAGGTTATTCATGATCATGTGCATGATGGCTGCTGCATGTCTGGTCTTACAGGGGTACTGATCGATAGGATACGCCCTGTGACACACACACAAACACAATGGCTCTGATATCAAATGTTACTGTGACTCAAATTCATTCATTCGTTCAAACGTTAAATGTCAATATAAACTGATTAAAAGTACAATGTGTCTGTCTTTTATTTATTAAAATGCTAACAACTGGTTGTGGAATAAAAGGAATTAAACATTTCTAGGAAAATAATCAGCTTCGGCATGTAAAGAGTAACTCCACTTTGTCTTCACAACCGCTCATCGTTGATTAATTTCCTGTAACCGCCTGCTTAGTGTTTTATTCCTTTCATATTTAAAAATTCCTGGATTCATTTGGGCCCTCCTGGGGACTACTTAGCTAGAAACGGCCGTGTTGGTCAGGGTCAGTGTGGCTCGGGAGTCCATTGCGGGCGAGGCCACTTGCAATTCCATAAACATTGAAAAGCCCTCAGGTTAACTTCCACTGACCCCCCCTTGATCGTGTATTCCTCATGAGCTGCCTTTCAAATAAAAGATAGCACAGATGATAAGAACTGTTCCAACTGGAAATGGGAAACAATTCTGGGCCATTTTTTTTTCAAATGGATAAACTAGCCAACAGACACTTTTTCTTTATAAAGCATGTCAGAAATTAGATCCAGGACAGCTTAATGCTTCTCTATAGCACCACCATTAGGTCAGTTGGGTTCACTCTTTTGCTTGAGTAGTGGGAGGGAGTACTACCTACTGATGAAGGTTCATGTTTGTAGGACCTATGGTTTGATCTGCACAGTCAGATTTAGCAGAGAAAAAGAAGAAGAACAACAACAATCCTAATGAAAACAATACCATAATAACCACATAAATAATAAGAATCGGAACATAAAACAATAGGGTTTCAGCACCTGTGGTGCTTGGACCACTAATAAGAATGATAATAAGAGGAAGAAGAAGAAGAGGGGAAAACTCCCAGCCATCTGTGCTTGGACCCCACGAAGAAGAAGAAGAAGAAGAAGAAGAAGAAGAAGAAGAAGAAGAAGAAGAAGAAGAAAACTCCCATCCTTTGGTGCTTGGACCCCAAGGAGAAGAAGAAAAGGAAAACTCACAATCTTTGCTGCTTGGACAAGAAGAAAAAGAAGAAGAAGAAGAAGAAGAAGAAGAAGAAGAAGAAAAAGAAGAGGGAAACTCCCAATCTTTGCTGCTTGGACAAGAAGAAGAAGAAGAAGAAGAAGAAGAAGAAGACGACGAAAAAGACGAAAAAGACGAGGGAAACTCCCAATCTTTGGTGCTTTGACACCAAGAAGAAGAAGCAGAAGAAGCAGAAGAAGAAGAAGAAGAAGAAGAAGAAGAAGAAGAAGAAGAAAAAGACGAAAAAGGAGAGGGAAACTCCCAATCTGTGGTGCTATGACACCAAGAAGAAGAAGAAGAAGAAGAAGAAGAAGAAGAAGAAGAAAACTCCCATCCTTTGGTGCTTGGACCCCAAGAAGAAGAAGAAGAAGAGGAAAACTCCCAATCTTTGCTGCTTGGACAAGAAGAAGAAGAAGAAGAAGAAGAAGAAGAAGAAGAAGAAGAAGAGGGGAAAACTCCCAACCGTCTGTGCTTGGACCCCATGAAGAAGAAGATGAAGAAGAAGATGATGAAGAAGAAGAAGAAGAAGAAGAAGAAGAAGAAGAAGCAGAAGAAGAAGAAGAAGAAGAAGAAGCAGAAGAAGAAAACTCCCATCCTTTGGTGCTTGGACCCCAAGAAGAAGAAAAGGAAAACTCCCAATCTTTGCTGCTTGGACAAGAAGAAGAAGAAGAAGAAGAAGAAGAAGAAGAAGAAGAGGGGAAAACTCCCAACCGTCTGTGCTTGGACCCCATGAAGAAGAAGAAGAAGAAGAAGAAGAAGAAGAAGAAGAAGAAGAAGAAGAAAACTCCCATCCTTTGGTGCTTGGACCCCAAGAAGAAGAAGAAAAGGAAAACTCCCAATCTTTGCTGCTTGGACAAGAAGAAGAAGCAGAAGCAGAAGAAGAAGAAGAAGAAGAAGAAGAAGAAAACTATAGGGTCCCTACACAACTTCAGTGCTTGACCCCCTAATCATGTCAATACACATAGAACAAATACAATATATGCATTATTCCTATTTATTTGTTTGTTTGTTTAGTTAGTTAATTAGTTTCTTTTAATTTTTTTTTTTTAATATTGTTATGTGGTGGATTTATATCTCGCCTTTCAGACACAATGTTGCTTTACAACGTATGTAACACAAAGTACCACGACAACGAAAAAAGAAAGAAACTGAAGTGGTTCATGGAAAATTCACTTTGAAGTTAATGTTCTTGGATTGTTAGACACTACATTCAACCATTTAAAGTCAAATGAATTTATCCAAAAGCTCACGCAAAGCATCAATTAAAGGAACACGTTACTGTCTCTGCAGTGTACAATACGTAGTGTCTTTGTGTATGCACAATAATGCAATGGAAGCTAATGGAAGCTATTGCATATTTAAAATGACTATAGTATAATGTAAATGTAAATCTACAGCGGGTAGACCTGAACAATAAAGACATTAGAGAAAATCTTAACACGGGTTTTAATAAGAAGGAGTTTCAGCACAATTTAGCTTCTATCGTAGCTCGGTCTTGAAGGCGGAAATGAATTATAGAGATATAGAGCTCAATTGCGAATTTAAATTCCGGGGTGGTGTGCACAGCTGAGTCGATAAATCAGTGTGTGTACCTCATGCGTACGGTAGGGCAGAACCGATACATGTAAATGTGTCCATACTGCGTCAGCTCCTTGGCAAATTCGGGAGCCAGACTCTCATGTAGAGCCGGAGGAAAATATCTCAAAGCATTCCTCAGAGCAAGCTGGGTTAGAGAGTAAACACAAAGAGACAGATCAGTCTTACATGATAAGCATAAACGTTACAAAACCTGTTATCCACTGTTATGTGCGACATCTCGGTATTTGGATTTATACCTGATGGCCTAATATTTATTTGTAAAAATATTTTGTGCACAAGACAAATTGGATCCATCCATCCATCCATCTTCAACCGCTTACTCCTTTATCAGGACCACGGGGAACCTGGAGTCTATCCCAGGAGGCATCGGGCACAAGGCGGGGTACACCCTGGACAGGGTGCCAGTCCATCGCAGGGTACAATCACATACACACTCACACACACATTCATACACTACGGACACTTTAGACATGCCAATCAGCCTACCATGCATGTGTTTGGACTGGGGGAGGAAACCGGAGAACCCGGAAGAAACCCCCGACACACGAGGAGAACATGCAAACTCCGCACACACACGGCCCTGGCGGGACTCGAACCCCGGACAAATTGGATATTTTTAAATATCCACTTCAGTGATTACTTTAGTCTGTACCTACACACTGTATTTCTAACAGATTGAATTGGTTCTGTTTACCGCAATATAAACAGATACAGCGTGCTCGATACTTTTTCCCCCGTGTCATTAAACTTTATTACACATAACTTTTATTGATGGACTTTAACGCTGTGAATTCTTTATATTTCCGGATTTCTTGAGTTAATATTGATGTGAATAACCTCATTGGAAAATTTATTTACTGGAAAAAAATGTTCAGTACTTATTTCCCCCCCACTGTAAGTAGCGTAATTTAAACTACTACACTGCTGACCAGGCAGTTACTAAAGATGAATGAATGACTGTTGTGAATGCTGTGTCTCAGTGGGTAGAGCAGGTTGTCCACTAATCCACTAATCGTAGGGTTGGTGGTTGGAATCCCGGCCCGGGTGATCCCATGCCGAAGTGTCCTTGGGCAAGACACTGAACCCTAAGTTGCCCCCGATGGCAAGCTAGCACCTTGCATGCAGCTCTGCTACCATTGGTGTGTGAGTGTGTCTCATTTGTAAGTCGCTTTGGATAAAAGCATCTGCTTTTATGAATGCACTGTCCTCGTTAATGAATGTACATTAATAGGTTGTTCACCTGCATGAAGGTAAAAACCTCGCGTTCATATGACTTCTCAACCACATGACCTGGCAAAAAAAACCCCACTGCACTCTGTATTCATATCTGTATCTGTTCATTCTGCACGATCTAACTGCATCCGGTTACCTCAGCAATATACTGTAAACGCTCTGAGTCTGAATCTGTAGTGCTTTCAGACCTTTTGCACCCAGTTTGAAGAAATCCTTTTGTCCCCCCCTTCACTACACTACAACTCTTATCTTCTGTAATTATTGACAGAGCTACGAACACATTTTGAAAGCAGGCCCCAAATTCCTGTCCTTTGGACCCTAAGCCCACTGCACTGTTCCCAATTGAAAGCATTAGTAACGATTAGTGATGAAGGTAGTCACATGACCAGAGATTAAATATATTGTTCATTGATGAATTGATCTGAACTATATGTTCCAGGCGGAAGGTATTAAAACAGTCTACATAGGCTTCTGTATTTGCAGTACACATTTATCACACATTTACTGTATTTTAAAGGGAAAACAGTCAATGATTGAATGACTCACTCGTTTCTCCTCTGCAGTAAGGTTTGGTGTACGAACAGGTGCATGAGGCACATTTGGGTCTCTGCCATGATTGGTTGGAAGCGGGTCGAGAGGTAACCCTCTACAAAGCTCCGTTAAACTTGTCATAACACCTGCAAGCAGAGCTGAGATGGAATCAGAGTGCAGCTGTGGTACAATATGAGCTAAAAAAAAAAAAAGAGATAAACACTTCTGACGGTCTCTGTTCTAGTCCTCCCCTTCACACCATTGGCCGGTTGGATGCTCGGACCTCTGATTTTATCCAATGAGATACTGAGGATACGTTCCCGAGGTAATCATTGATTAAAGATAAACCGATGTGGCAAAAAACCACAGCCCCCTCATTACAGCCCATGTAACCTTGTATTGGAAAGGTCAATCAAGACTCAAGGACTTTATTATCACATGCAGAAGCAGTAGAATATATATCTAAGGAGTCCACAGTATCAACTGGGGAGTCATACAGGATGAAAGGGTCATGTGGGGCTGGGTTCTTCCTGACGTCCAGGTTGTTCTGACTGCACCAGTTCATCTCCCATCTGTAGGCAGATTCATCCCCCTCAGAGATGAGCCCAATGAGGGTGGTGTCATCTGCAAGCATGAGTAGTTTGATGGACTGGTGACTGGAGGTGCAACTGTTGGTGTAGAGGAGAAAGAGCACAACCTTGAGGGAAGCAGTACTAATGGTCTGGGAATCAGAGACATGTTTTCTCAGTCTCACATGCTGCGTCCTGTCAGACAGGAAGTCTATGATCCACCTGCAGGTAGAATCAGGTACACTCGGCTCGGAGAGTTTGTCCTTTTGTAGAGCCGGGATAATTGTGTTGAAAGTAGAGCTGAAATCCACTAACAGGATCCTGGCGTAGGTTCCTGAGGAGCCCAGGTGGTGGAGGGTGAAGAGGAGGGCCATGTTAACGGTGTCATCTACAGACCCGTTCGCACTGTGATGGGTTTAAGGTGGGACAGCACGAGGCGCTCAAAGGACTTCATTACCACATATGTAAGAGCGGCAGGTCTTTAATCGTGAAGTCCTGTGATCCTGGGTTTTTTAAGTAAAGGGATGATAGTGGAGGTCCTGAAGCAGGCTGGAACATGGCATATCTCCAGTGAGGTGTTAAAGATCTCTATAAAAACTGGAGAAAGCTGATGAGCACAGTACTTCACGGTGGATGGAGAGACAGAATCTGGTCCAGCAGCTTTACCGGGGTTCTGTCTCTCTCAGGATGGAGAGAGTCGTACTTGTGATTGAGGTTGAGGGGAGGAGGGGCGGGGAGCCATTGAAATGTGCATATGTGAACATCTCAGCCCCTACTGTGGAGGTGGAGGTGGTGAAGCTGGTGGGATGGCTGGTGTCAGGACTTTCCCATTGTCTTTCAAAGGCTGTTGGTCAGATGCAAGTCATTATCAGAGTATGGGAATCTAGGTTTGCAGTTTGTGATCTGTGAGAACTTTCCAGACAGAAGCAGTCATTAGCTGAGAGCTGATGTAGTAGTTTCTCAGAGTACCGCTGTGTAGCGTCTCTCACTGAGTTCCTAAACTTGCACTTTGGACTCTTTAAACCTGATTCTGTCCCCACACTTAAACACAACTTCCTTCTCCAGCCTTATCTGTCGGAGTCTAGCCTAGAATGATGATATTCTATATGAAAGTCAAATTTCTGATCTTACCCGTTATTAATCTCACTGCATTCAGCTGTATAAGGATTCCACAGCAAACAGTACGTACACACCTGAGCCTGCATTGCAGCTCACAGGAGAATGAAATAAAGCAGCCGGTTTTACAGGTTAATAACGTTCAGAGTTTGGAGGAGTCAAATTTAAGTCAAATTTATAAATTACATGACAAAAACTCTCTGCCAGGCAGAAAATGGAGTGAACATGTCATCTCTTGCAAACAGACTGACAGTCATGATGATGACGACGGAGGACTAGTGATGGGAAATTCCAGCGAGTCAGATCAATTGACTCAGCTCACCAATAAGAGTCGACTCTTTTGGCACTCAAATGACTTCTTTCCCTAAATCATTCTCAAAGCTTGCTTCATTCTGGCCAATGAATGTTCGTCTTCGATTAACTCGTTCAGATTCCATCCATCCATCTTCAATCGCTTCAGGGTCACGGGGAACCTGGAGTCTATCCCAGGAGGCATCGGGCACAAGGCGGGGTACACCCTGGACAGGGTGCCAGTCCATCACAGGGCACAATCACATACACACACATTCATACACTACGGACACTTTAGACACGCCAATCATCCTAACATGCATGTCTTTGGACTGGGGGAGGAAACTGGAGTACCCGGAGGAAACCCCCGACACACGGGGATTATTTTCATAAAATCTCACTTCCTTCATGTTCAGTAAACGCTTTCAGGGATGCACTGGATCTGAACCGTATCCCAGGAACGCTGTAACAGGAATACACCGTGACAGAGCGGCTGGGACTCGGGCGGTAGAGCGAGTAGGTTGTCGGATCGATTCCCGGCCCACATGCTGAAGAGTCTTCGGGCAAGGCACGGAACCTCAAGTTGCTCCTGATGGCAGACTAGGGCCTTGCATGGAATCTCTGCAGTCATTGGCGTGTGTGTCCTTATATGATTACAGCAGCAAACTCCAATAACTGCTCATTATCATTTATTATTACACATATTTTGGTAAACTGTAAAATTCCACTCGGAACCTTTAAGGCTTCTGCCAGAGAGGGAGAGAGCGCGAGAGAGAGAGAGAACATCTTTACACAAAAAGAGCTTTTATTGAGAATGAGCACTCTTTCCAAAAAGACAGATGTTTTAACATTTCTTTTTACATATTGGAAAAAAAAAAGAAAAGGTTTTTTGTTACATGGTGGCACATTTCATCATATATACAGACACAAAGTCGAACAGACATCCAGAAAACAAAAAAAACAAAAAAAAAAAAAAACTATTTGTCTGTGGACGATTGAACTATATACGAAGATGGCTTCCAGCCTGGACATCCTTAAAATAAGCTCTACACGAAATGCATATGGTTGGATTTGACGTCACAACCGGGTGTCAAATAATCCTGCGAGTGTGAAGATTCCCGTGGCGTCATTCTGACAGCAGCCAAGAACAAAGAATGTGGCGTAAACACGCAACACTGCACCTTTAAAATGAAAGACTGGGCATGACGGAGAAGTGAGCACTGCCATCACTATACTGAATAGAGTCGAGCAGCAAGCAAGGGTGGGAAGAAGGAAAAAAATATATAAGGGTACACCCAGCATCTATCTTCAGAGCTCACAGAGTCTAGCTTTATTCATCACGAACTGCTCCAGAGTTTTTCATAAATATCTCTCGCTCTCTCTCTCTCTCTCTCCTCCAACAAATAACATCTCAAAGCCAAACCTGGCTGCTCAGAATGGACCACTTCAACTCACTGTGCCAAACAAGATATAAAATAATAGTAATAACACTCATAAAAATAATAAAAGTGTTTGATTAGGGTGTGTCTCAGCATACGCGTGTGTCCATGTTGCAGAAAGATTAGAAGAGTAGCCCTCCGATGCTGCCGACTTCGCTCTGCTCCTTAACGAAGATCTCGAAATACTGGTAGATGATGGTGACGGCCAATAAGATCCCAGTTCCTGAGCCGATCGCTCCCAAAAAATCGGCCATGACCGAGAGGCCGCCGATGCACAGGCCGCCGAATGCAGCAGCTGTGGGGATGTACCTGCTCACACACACACACGCGCACAAAGGTTAGATTCTGAAGAATCATCAATACACGATATACACACAAGAAGGGAATAGAAAATTTTATCATGCTGTAATAGGAAAATAATAAACAGTGCCATCTGGTGATTCAGCAGTGGTATTGTTTCCACATCAAAGTTGATTCATTTCCTATTCACTTTCTCTCATCATATCACACCTTTTTTATCCATTTAAAGTTACATTTAATGCTGTGGAACAAGTTAGTTCTTCTCACTGATTTTAAAGCAGCCATAAACAAGCACTCCATCTTCAGCCTCTCTCTATGTTCTCTCCCGAAGCCAACAAGAGAAAGAAATACATTTTAAACTAATTAAAATAAATATATATTTTTTTAAATCGCAGCTTCTCAATTTGCCGAGAAGCCGCAAAGAATAAACTCCTCCGTCCTAAAGATGTCAGAATACTCAGTGTTACACAGCTCTGACACCGGAGACCGCATCCGTAAAACAAACATCACACACAAACCCGTTACCATGTGAACGAGCCGAAACGATAACCTAGAATAATACACGCTGCGATTTACCGTGCTGCTGTTACTGATGAAAAGCCATCAACACCTTTTGACCAATCAGAATCGAGAATTCAACAGTGTTATTGTAGAAGAGAAATTAAAACCACATGGATGATGCAGACCTGTTGAGCTCATGCACCATGGACGTCTCTCGGTGTCCCCTCATCACCATCTGCTGCTCCTTAAGCTGTTTCGCCACCTGAAACACAAAACACGTCACTACGTAACACTTCTTCGAAACGACCCAATCGGAATTGCTCCGAACAACACGTGAGGATTCAAATAAGCAAAGCGTACATCTTTGGCAGATGATCCGGACACTTCGATCCACGTCTTGGAGAAGAACGCGCAGGAGCCCAGCATGAACACGATGTAGATGACGGTGTGCACCGGATCCTCTAACACGGAACCGAACGATTCCGGAGGAGAGAGATAGTAACACAGACCGCCGACAGGGTAGGCGCGAGCTGGACCACCGGTAGATGTGTCCTATTAAACAGAAGAACATTTATAAAGCAGAGGCAGTGAGCCGAGTCCGAATGTTGACCAAGTGTGCAGCACAAGTACTGAAAAGTGAAGCCAAAATGTTTCGATCGCCCCCAGGTGGCTGGATGCAGAATAGGTCATAAACCCCGCCCTCTCCATGTAATCTCAGTAATGTCCCATTAATGAGATAAACTAAACAATCAAATTACACTGCAAACAAATTGATTTTGCGTTGATTTCTGTGATCGTGAAATCCTGGAGGGACTGAAAGAGAGCGAGAGTTGAATACGGGTGGGGGAAGATGGGTACGAGTTCACTCCAAATGAGAAACCGTTATTAACGGTCACTGGCCTATGTGCTGCATATATACACAAAGTTTATGAATCCAAAATAATACGCAACGGTTTATCATGGCTGCTCTATGACATTATACAACGGTTACGTTAAAGAACAAAAAATTAGTTTTTCCCTATATGTAACTTACAGACCAGGTTCCCAGAAGGTTAACCAGGAAGTTGCCACTGAAGCGAGTGGACAGCATCTGCGAGATGACATAGAGGTTGGACACCAGTGCAGACTGCAGGATGATGGGAATATTAGAGGTGTAGAAAAGCTTGATTGGATAGGTGTTGTATTGGCCACGGTAGCGTGCCGACTTGATGGGCAGGTCCACTCTGAAGCCCTGAGAAGCCCGAGAAAGACAGTTTAGTCATTTCAGTCACTCGTTCAACCCATTCGAATGCTCTTGGTCTTCGGTACATCTCACTCACCTGGAAGTATATGACCACGGCGAAGACGAAGACGGTAGAGATGAGGTTCATGAGGTTGGGCAGGTTCTGCCTGTAGAAGGCCTCTCTCAGCGCGCGTACTTTATCGGTCCGGGTGGCCAGCAGGTGGAACAGAGCAATGATGGCGCCCTCAAACTCGGTGCCTGGGAACACAATCAACAAAAATTAGCTTAAACATTTAGCCTGATTTTTGGGGTTCATTTAAGTGAAGCTGCATTGTGTCGCATAAATTGTATGGTTCTACCACAGCGCTGTCGAACTCTAGATTCTGATTGGCTGTTGGTGATTCACAGGCAGTGCTACACCTCAGCTAACTCTCTCAAACACTATCCTATTAACGTACGATGAGGACCTGCACTCAGAGTGTGTACCTCTGCCTGTGTTCACTGTCGTTGGACTGAAGGCTTTCCAAACGATGGTCTCACAGATGTTGGTGGCGATGAAGAGGGAGATACCCGAGCCCAAACCGTATCCTTTCTGAAGCAGCTCGTCCAGCAGCAGCACAATCAGCCCAGCCACAAACAGCTGCACAAAAACACACACACTCATTCGAACCTGCTTTCCATCCAGTCTTCATACCACATCAGAGACCTTGTCACACAAGTATCGTAAAGAAAACCAGGAATCAGATCCATACGTTACGTCTACATCTAATGACATGAGATTTTATTTGGGGGTGGAGCTAATTACAGCTATCCTACGATAGCTGAATTGTAAAACAATATAACAGGTCTAGAAAGTAAAGCTGGTCCTCACAGCATTTTAAAGGCTTTGAATACTCGGTGTTTCTCAAGGATTACCTGAATGCCTGCTCTTATAAACCACACTTACTAAATACAAAATAAACTTTTAACAATTAAAATCAATCAAATTGACATTTGTTACTGTGTAAAATCCATCCACTAGGTGGCAGCATTGCGTTAATAGTGTATACTGGGAATATTAACGTTGCATGATGAACTGAAAATCAGCCATGTATATGAAATAACACCAAGAGGCAGTTTATTATTAATTATTATTATTATTATTATTATATAGGGTAAACTAATAATAAGACAAGATAATATGCCTGGTTCTGCAAAATAGAAGCCATGGTTTAAAAATAAATAAATAAATAAATACCATGCACCAGAATAGATTTGAGAAACCATTATTAACATTTATTGTGTACGGAGGTTAAAGAAGCTGCACAATACTAGACAGAGAAATATGGGGTTTAAACTGCGTTTAATAGATCACAAGGCTAGCGGACATGAGCGCACAGCGGTATCAGGAAGCATGGGGTCACCTCCTTCCAACCGGCCCTATTTCTTCTAAAAAACACAGACCGTGATTGGATTCACATCCTATTAGCAAATGTCCCAAACTTAATATAGTGCGTCTATAATTCGTTTGTATTTAATTTCATTTGTAATCCAAAGATATGCGGATTAATAGGAAAAAAGTGGCAATTTTCTTCTGCCAACGGTGTATGCAGGGAAGTTCTCTACCTGACTTTTCACTGAGAACAGATATATAGGTATGTACGTAAATAAACACGGTGGCTTTACTTGTTCATTTTAGCGACCTAATAAAACCTAGCTGTAGTTGTAGCAAACGTAACATTTTACTGCGATCTCATATACCGCGGCCATTTTGGGAATTTGTCTTCAAACGGTCAGCCGCCGTCTCTCTTGCTATTACACACACACACACACACACACAGTAGAGAAACGTAACAATCGTGACTATCGAAATGATTCAGCTTGGTCAGGTGTAATTTACCTGAATGATGATGAGGAGACAGATCCCAGCTCCCATCTCTGACGGGTCTCCGTACATGCCGGTCATCACGTACACGATCGCCTGGCCAATAGTGATGATCATCCCGAACACTATAAACGCACAACGCTACAGGTCAAAAAGTTTATACACGCTCCTTCTAGCAAATCTTCACAGTAGGGCTGCACAATGAATCGAAAATCGATCTCGATTACGAACCTGACTGCCCACGATAGCATGAACGTGATCCTAAACTTACAGCCAGTCACCATAGAGCGGTGCAGGGAGATAAACATTACGAAATTATTATTTTTTTTTTTAATAAAAAAGGCACACGCGTACGTTTCTGGGCTCCGTTAAACAACGCCCTGTCTTTAGGTGTGTCTCCAACCTCGATGATCTTAGCTCCAGCCAGCAGCTGCATGATAAGGCCAGAGGTCACGATGGGGGAGATTCCCAACTCCATCAGAGTACCTGGAACACATCATGTTAAACAACAACAACTATTAAACCTTGAGAGAACTTATTATTATATACTTGTTATTAAACAAATAAGCCGGCTTCATCTCCTGTCCCACAATAGGTCTAGATAACAAGACAAATTTCGTGTAAGTAAACACGATCTTTGTGCTGCTGTGCTTTTTGGGAAACTCGGCTGGTTAGAACGGCATGGTAACACGATACAGCGATGAGGCCGGATGCGGAGACTGACCTCTGTTGGACGCCAGAATGACTCTCATCCAGTAGAAGGGATCTGCAGAGTCTGAAGACATGATCCCAAACAGAGGGATCTAAAAGAGAGAGACTTTTAAAACAACAAAACACTAAAACCCATCCACACATCCTCCTGTTAGAAGAGAATAAATTAACCAACAACATGTTAACAGAACAACCTTAATTCCTTTTATTCCTTTATTTATTAAAAAATGGCATACCATCGTTTTATCCATTTATAATTACATGTTCCAGAAAAAAACAAGTTCTCACTTATAAAGTTCTCACAGTATAACGGTACTACCGCGATGCTAAAGCTTCAAAATGCCACCGCTGATTTTATTTATTTATTTACATTTACTCATTTAGCAGACGCTTTTATCCAAAGCGACTTACAAATGAGACACACTCACACACCAATGGTAGCAGAGCTGCATGCAAGGTGCTAGCTTGCCATCGGGGGCAACTTAGGGTTCAGTGTCTTGCCCAAGGACACTTCGGCATGGGATCACCCGGGCCGGGATTCCAACCACCAACCCTACGATTAGTGGACAACCCGCTCTACCGACTGAGCCACAGCCACCCATATTTTTTTATATTATATATATATAAATTTTTTGGCATGGTAGTATAGTCAATACGGTCAGTACCATAAGTAATGTATGTACAGGGGTTATCAAAGGGGGAAAATGGGTTTTTGTTTATAAAAAAAAAAAAAGACACCTCCCTGCTTTTGCTGAATATGCAAAAGTTAGTGACACTTCTTTACCTTAATCTTTAAAGCCTTCCTGTATTCTAGTAAGCGAGCAAACGTTACGTTAACGGCGGTGTGTAAACACTAAAACTCACCACGTCTGATCGTAAGCGAGTTCGGGCGGCTGTGGCTCAGTTGGTAGGGTTGTGGCTCAGAGTAAGCGAGTTGGGGCGGCTGTGGCTCAGTTGGTAGAGCGGGTTGTCCACTAATCCACTAATCGTAGGGTTGGTGGTTGGAATCCCGGCCCGGGTGATCCCATGCCGAAGTGTCCTTGGGCAAGACACTGAACCCTAAGTTGCCCCGATGGCAAGCTAGCACCTTGCATGCAGCTCTGCTACCATTGGTGTGCGAGTGTGTCTCATTTGTAAGTCGCTTGTAAAT
>JAFFST010049212.1:53886-65863 GCA_022414735.1 Noturus placidus | reverse complement strand
GAAATTTAATGCGGAACATATAGAGAATATTTTCTCCTGTATATTGGGGGGGACAGATTGGTATTTCCTCAACATTGGGGGGGTCACGACCCTCTCCAAAGAGTGCGTGGTTACTCCCATGATTGTACCTACTATGATCAAATAAAAACTTTTAAAACTTTTTTTTTTTAAAGATTTTTTTAAATAACAAGAACAAGGGAAATTTGTTTTCTGTAAAGAGGAAAATGAGAGCATTGTCTATTTATTTTATGATTGTTTTAACACAAAACTACTCTGGTGTGATCTGGCTTTGTTGTTGTTGTTGTTGTTGTTGTTGTTTTTAAAAATAGTACTAACATTGAATTACAACTCAAAGAAAAGGATTTGTTTTTAAGATAATATTGGTGACTTCAAAATTTGGGTCAAGTGAATTTACTCATACAAATACAAATATAAATGGGGAATGAAAAAACCCCTAATTTTACTCATTTAAAAATAGAAATAGGTCACTACTTGTAAATGTTGAAAGAAACAAGAAACAACAATCCGGGGGAAAAAAAACCTGTAAATTATTTTAAAGCCTTAAATCTTTTAATCCATTTGTCACTCATCTGTATATATTCATATTCTTATTCATCTGTACATAAAATGAGGGATATATATATATATATATATATATATATATATATACATACATTCTATTCCTATTTAATGTGTATTTTCTTATCTGTTGTGTAATCGAGCTGCTGTAGTGAGGGAATTTTCTCAGTGTGGGATCAATAAAGGTTTTATCTTCTCTTAGCCTATCTATTCTTTTAATAATTTGTAACTCTTTGTACTTGTTTGTAGACATGTGAATTTGCTCTTCTTTTATTTTTATTGTTTGTTTTTCATAATATTTGATTTGATGTAATTGATATGTTATTGCCCTTGTATGTTCATTGTTCAAAAGATTGCAATAAAAAAAAAAATTATAACAAAAACAAGGAATAATTGTGTGGTCTAAGGTTATTAATCAGTCTTTTGAGGTTGAGATTTGAAATATTAATTAAGTCGGTTTCTGCAAGATTAGTTCAATCAAACTGTACTTTCGTGTAATTATCACATCAATCAATTATCACAATAATAATAATAATAATAATAATAATAATAATAATAATAATAATAATAATAATAACGATGGGCTGGCACCCTGTCCAGGGTGTACCCTGCCTTGTGCCCGATGCTCCCTGGGATAGGCTCCAGGTTCCCCGTGACCCTGTTAAAGGAGTAAGCGGTTGATGATGGATGGATGGATGGATAATAATAATAATAAATTAACAGCTCATTAATTCCAGCGTATCGCCAGGTTACAGTGAGTATTCAGTTTATTCCCGAATTCAGACAGCTTAGTTCGCCTGAACGCTATAATGTGGCGAGCTGGAAATTTCCGAGTTCCCAGTTGTAGTGAACGGTGCATATGACCCGGATGGAGATTCCTTCCATAGACGCCTAAATAAAATTAAGCTTCTCTTATATATATCTTATATATTTTTTTTATCCATCAACAAATACTTACGAATCAGACTCCAGAATTCATCAGCGTTGTTATTATAATTATATATATATATATATATATATATATATATATATATATTTAAAAAATAAAAGTTAGATCACGATAAAAATGCGAAGTCTATTATTGTTAACTCTGCTCTATTCAATCAGCCAGTCTGGCAAGCATTTATATCAGGTGCAATGTTTAGAAATGTTTACTTTTCACCAGTTAGTGATGTTAAAGGCTTGTGAAACGTGCAATGCTGCGCGTTTTAAGACGGTTTAAGAGTTCCCGTCTGAGGCCAGTGAACGCAGCATCACCGTCTCAACGCTCAAGGTCATGAGGTCAGGAGATCGGTAACTCCATTATAAGTGTGTCTGAGCACACTAAGGCTTCTTGATCTAATCTAACCACGACTTCACTCGTCAACGATATCGCAAATACAGTTTCTATACATGTTAAGATTTGTACAAGCTTATAAAAACATATTAAGGGTTAGTTTGAGGTGGGCACGTGACAGGCACGTGCACACATGATGTCTAGTATTGTGAATCAATAGAGTCGATTCCACGATAGTTATTTAATCACGTCATTTAAAATGAGCTTTTTTTTTTTTTTTTTAAACTTTTGTTTGTTTTTGCAATAAATCGGTGATAAAGTTGTAGCTGTGTCATATCCACTCTAATCACTTGGTGTGCACTACGGACTGGGTGGGATTCAATTTTCTTTGTGGATTCGACTCAAATTGGAGAACCGACTCTGACGGAATCGACTCCCTTCCGTGTTGCCCGTGTCTTTACAATTCAAACGCTGTTTTCTGTTCTTCAAGGTATGTATGATATTTATAAGATCATTATTTATAAATAGATTTACTTTAGCTGGACAGATTCGAGTAGAGTGGTCAAAAATTCAAAACGTGACGCTTATTAAACAAAATGGCGAGAAGGTTGGAAGTCTAAGACGTTACATTTACACTTGTGAGGTCAATCTTCTGTTACTCAACTGTCTAAATGTATATTTATTTAAAATATATAGTAAATACAATGCAAGCAAGTTGATTTTTTAGCTAGTCTGTAGTTAACTGTTAGTACAAGTTGCACCAAACTCTAACCAGATTTAGGTTCGAACTGTTCTGTGTGGATTTGATTCAAATTGGTGAATCGACTCTTTACGGAATCGACTCCAACTCTTATTGTTCCAACTGGCTTTTATTTGACTAAAATTTCCAATTACGTGACATTTTCCAGCCTTTAAATCTGAAATGTGTTCTGTAATGGGGGTGTGGCCGTGTTCTGTCATGGGGGTGTGGCCGTGTTCTGTAATGGGGGTGTGGCCGTGTTCTGTAATGGGGGTGTGGCCGTTAGCTGTAAACTCACTGCGGTATGTTTTTATAGAGTTTATTAGGCCAAGGTTTTATTAGGATCATCTTGTACAGCGTGACAAGTCTTTCGGAGGGAAAATAAACCCACCCCAGAAAGCAATCGATTAGGGATACATCGATCCGATGCGAAGTTGTGGGTCCGTGCATTTCTCACAGAAGCGCTGCTTTTGTCTGTCCTGCCCAGTTCAGCGTCATCATGACCGACAAAAGGACGAAAGGGAAGTTCCGTTGGCAACGAACGGCATTCGTCTCGCCTACGAAGTTCAAGAAGAATGACGTGGGTTTGGCTCGGCCCACTCGCTGGGGCGACGAGGCGTCCAATGGATCGCCCAAAGAATCCTGTCCCAGCCTGAATACGTCCTCCAACTCTGAGGGCCTGGGAGAACTGGGGAACATTCAACTCGACACACCTCAGGGGAAACGTGTCACACCATCATCGACACCGAACACTCGGAAAACCCACCGTCTGTCCAGCAGGCCATGCAGACTGTTTACGAATGCAAAGGTAATCAGTTCATAGGTCCCTCCCCTTTAGTGTGTTTTTTCTTTTTTAGAACTATTTGAAAATAATATCTTTTTAAAAGCAAGGAGTAATCCTGGAATAAAATATATTGGATGTAGTTTAAAAAAAAAAAAAAAGGGATTTGTGTGTGTTTGTTTTTGGAAGGACCCACAGTCAGAAGGTCAATCACAGTCATCTACTGCCAGTGAGAACCAGATAGACAGAACTCCAGAGGAGGGTTCAAAGATCATCTACCTCCGAGCCCTGAGTGCCGCTCTCGGGAACAGACCGAGGAAGTCGTCGCACTCCGAGGGCGGTACAGAGAAGCCGTGCCTCTGGAAGGCTCGTACAGAAACCCTCGCTGTTAAACCCTCGCCAGAGAGAAAGCTCAGCAGCTGCTCGTTCAGCGAGGACACGGCGCCTGTGCGTGTCCAGTCGGAGGAGCCAAACGTCTTTCTAGACCCAGAGGAAGAGGGGAACGCAGTGGTAACTCGCACCAGGGTAAGCAGGAGATGGGCAAAACCAATCAGATAATAGGGTTTATATAACGTGGGTGAATATTTAGTTTACGTCATGATTTGGTTTATCTCCATCCACAGAAAGTGGTCCTGAAAAGTAGCGACTCTCCTGATTGCTCAGACGTCGACGATCCCGTGAAGTTGAAGGACGAACGTGTGGAGCCGAACAACGACGAAGCTCTGCCTCTTTTCGAGTACATCCCGCCTCCAGCAGTCACACTGACCCAACAAACCTCATTTGGTAGGTCATGGATCGATCTACCCAACCAGCCCACCGCCTCCTATTGGAGCACGTGGATGGAGGCCGACTCCACCGCCAGCGGAAGTGCGCATCCACCCGGTAAACCAGTCGTGGCGCTGTGGCGGGACCTCAGTCCTAAGCAGCCAATCGGACAAAGTCCTTCATCTTCAGCCTCTTGTTCCTCGTCTCCGAGCGAGCTGTGTGTGTCCTCGCCACTGTTTAGACACCGGTCCTCTTGTTCGCACTTGCGCTACGGATTAACGTCACCCCTTACCGATGACCCCATCATCCGCAGGAGGTCAGCGGGCTCGGAGCCTCTCTGGCTGTCAGACTCCGACTCACTGGGCTTCATTGACACCCACTGTCACCTGGATATGCTGTACGGGAAGCTGGGCTTCTACGGAAGCTTCTGGAGCTTCCGTGAGAAATACAGCCGTAGTTTCCCTGCGGAATTTCGCGGCTGCATAACCGACTTCTGCAATCCGAGGATCACGCAGAAGGAAGCCATCTGGGAACGGCTCATTGAAGAGGAGTTTGTATGGGGTGCTTTCGGATGCCACCCTCACTTCGCCAAGGATTACAACTCCGTTCACGAGCAAAGCATCATGAGAGCCATGCGTCACCCCAAGACCGTTGCGTTTGGAGAAATCGGTCTGGATTACTCGCATAAGAATACAGCCAACCCCAGCACGCAGAAACAGGTAGCGCTGCATGATGATGGCTGAAATCACAATTAATTAGTTTCATATTAATTCAGTTTTATTTGTATAGCGACATTGTCTCCAAGCAGCTTTACAGAAACATATAAACACGGTATACAGATTTTAAAAGTGCGAATTTATTCAGCAAGACTGTGGTGAGGATAAACTCCCTGAGATGATATCAGGAAGAAACCTTTAGAGGAACCAGACTCAGAAGGGAACCCGTCCTCATCTGGGTAACAACAGATAGTGCTTGGCTTTAGAAGCAGCCGTAGTCCCAGCAATCTGGAATTGGAGTAGATTAGAGCTCCATCTAGAGGTAGGACATCCGAAACGGATCAGGCAGGTCTGGAGAGCAGAGAGGATCAGGGCTTTATGGAGATACTCGAGATCGTGCGTGGCTCGACAGTAGGAGAGAGGATTATTAGGACTAGTCTAGTCAGGGTAGGCGTGAGTAAACAAATACGTTTTAAGTCTAGACTTAAACACTGAGACTGTGTCTGAGTCCCGAACACTAAATGGAAGATGTTCCATAACTGTGGGGCTCTATAAGAGAAAGCTCCTCCCCCTGCTGTAACCTTCACTATTCTGGGTACCGTCAGATATCCTGCACCTTTTGATCTAAGTAGGCGTGGCGGATCATAGAAAACCAAAAGGTCGCTTAGATACTGTGGCGCGAGACCCTTTAGTGCTTTATAGGTTAATAATAGTATTTTATAATTAATGTGAGATTTCACTGGGAGCCTATGCAGTGTGGATAAGATCGGAGTGATGTGGTCGTATCTTCTGGGTCTAGTTAGAACTCTCGGAGCTGTGTTCTGGACTAACTGGAGTTTATTTATGCTCCTATTGGAACTTCCAGACAGTGCGGCATTACAGTAATCTAATGTAGAGGTGACGAAAGCATGAAATAATATTTCTGCATCATGTAGTGGTGATATATTTCTTATCTTAGAGATATTGAAAATATTTAAAGCCTTAGAACCTTAAAATCATAATCCGAGAAACGTTGTGTTTAGGGAAGTAATGAACGACGGCAGGGTGCGCGGTTTCTCTTACCACCCTGATGTAGAACAGCACATCCTTATGTGTGTTATTCCTCCTATACCACGCCATGATTAATCACATCGTACAGTTTCCCCTAACGTTACTTCATGTGTCTCAATCTCTGGTGAATGGGTGTCCCACATCTGCCTCAGCTGATTATACCCTTAATGCCCAGCATTTAACATCTCTCTCTCTCTGTGTCTCTCTCTCTCTGTGTCTCTCTCTCTCTGTGTCTCTCTCTCTCTCTGTCTCTCTGTGTCTCTCTCTCTCTCTCTCTCTCTCTGTGTCTCTCTCTCTCTCTCTCTGTCTCTCTCTCTCTCTCTCTCTCTCTCTGTGTGTCTCTCTCTCTCTCTCTGTGTCTCTCTCTCTCTCTCTCTCTCTCTCTCTGTATCTCTCTCTCTCTCTCTGTATCTCTCTCTCTCTCTCTGTGTGTCTCTCTCTCTCTCTGTGTGTCTCTCTCTCTCTCTGTGTCTCTCTCTCTCTCTCTCTCTGTGTCTCTCTCTCTCTCTCTCTCTTCTCTCTCTCTCTCTCTGTGTCTCTCTCTCTCTCTGTCTGTCTCTCTCTCTCTGTGTGTGTCTCTCTCTCTCTCTCTGTGTGTCTCTCTCTCTCTCCTCTGTGTCTCTCTCTCTCTCTCTCTGTGTCTCTCTCTCTCTCTCTCTCTCTCTGTGTGTCTCTCTCTCTCTCTGTCTGTCTCTCTATCTCTCTCTCTGTCTCTCTCTCTCTCTCTCTGTGTCTCTGTCTCTCTCTCTCTCTCTCTCTCTGTCTGTGTCTCACTGTCTGTGTCTCTCTGTCTGTGTCTCTCTGTCTGTGTCTGACTCTCTTGAAGAATAGAAGAAACTGACACATTAACCGTAGTGAAAACACCGTACAGTAATTGTCTTGGATTTTGTGTGCGCAGGTGTTTGAGCGGCAGCTGCGTCTGGCCGTGTCTTTGGGAAAGCCTGTGGTTATACACTGCCGGAACGCTGATGATGATTTGCTGGACATTATGAAGAAGTGTGTTCCCCGAGACTACAAGATACACAGGTTTAAAGGAAAAAAGTCCACACCCGTATTGTCGGTTTCGTGCCGCGCCGACGTGACCGACTTGTGTTTGTGTGTTACAGACACTGTTTCACCAACAGTTACTCCGTAATCGAGCCGTTCCTGAGCGAATTCTCAAACCTGTGCGTGGGTTTCACAGCATTGGTGACGAACCCTAACGCCGCGGAGGCCCGAGACGCCGTGAGGAAAATTCCACTGGACCGAATCCTGCTGGAAACCGACGCACCCTACTTCCGACCCAGACAGGTCTCGAGCAGCCTTAGAACGCGTTAATACTGATGGATCCATCCCAATGATCACGTTTACATTTCGATCTAGTTTCGCACTGTAGTCAGCGTTCTAATTAGTACCGCTACATGAAATGGAATAGTCTGGGTGGCTGTGGCTCAGTCGGTAGAGCGGGTTGTCCACTAATCCACTAATCGTAGGGTTGGTGGTTCGAATCCCGGCCCGGGTGATCCCATGCCGAAGTGTCCTTGGGCAAGACACTGAACCCTAAGTTGCCCCCGATGGCAAGCTAGCACCTTGCATGCAGCTCTGCTACCATTGGTGTGTGAGTGTGTCTCATTTGTAAGTCGCTTTGGATAAAAGCGTCTGCTAAATGAATAAATATATAAATATAATAGTCCGTGTATATTTATCATTTCGAAAAGAGTAAGAAAGGCGCTAAAAGCTGTTCGTGGCAGGCGCTAAAAGTTTGTACGTTCGTTTTCGCCGCGAAATGATGAAATCTAAAATTATGCAAAGTGTTTTAATCATTTAAAGTCCAAAAGACTACAAGGGACTTGGACTGCACTAAAGATGCGGCTGTAGTTGTGGGGATTGTTGTTGTTCTTGTTGTTGTTTTTTCCCTAGAATATTTTTTTAAAAACACTTTCTTGAGTGATCGTTTTAGGACATCTGATGTATCACACCCGTATGTGGTTCGTTCCCAACTGCTGTAGCTTCACTGGAACCTGTTCCAGCATGATGCTCATGTGCACAAAGCGAGCTCCATGAAGACGTGGTGTTCTGGCTAAGCGTTCGGGGTGGACCGAGTCGTGACCTCAACCCCACTGAACACCTTTGGGATGAACTGGAGCTTCCTCGACATCACCAGCGTCCGATCTCAAACTCCCTGACGATCTTCTAGCTGAACGATCACAAATCCCCACAGACACACCCTCCAGAATCTACTGGAAAGCCTTCCCAGAAGAGTGGAGTGTATTATAACAGGAAAAGGGGGTAATAAATCTGGAATGAGCTGCTGGAGAACACGTATGGGTGTGATGGTGAGACGTCTCCAAACGTTTGGCCTTGTAGTGTAATCGATGAAGGCCCGCCTGGACTAATTAACATCACTAAGTCTTTAAGTAATTAATTTATTTCCTTTACGTAACAAGGTTTGATCTCGGATCAAGTCCTCTTTGGAGAACATTTTAAGCTCCTGCATGTCTCCGCACTCGTGGACGTTCAAATCCAGAGATTTTGTCTTTCTGTAACAATTTGGTCTAAAAAAAATAAGTATGACGTGTTCTTCAAGAAGAATAAAACACATTTACATTTCTTCATTTAGCAGACGCTTTTATCCAAAGTGACTTACTAATGAGACACACTCACACACCAATGGTAGCAGAGCTGCATGCAAGGTGCTAGCTTGCCATCGGGGGCAACTTAGGGTTCAGTGTCTTGCCCAAGGACACTTCGGCATGGGATCACCCGGGTGGTAACCGTATCTACGCTCCGTCACACCGCCGTGCCGTTGATTATTTTCCTGCAACAGCGAGACACTGATGTTTCTACTGTTATTTGTTTTGTCCCTCTGCAGGTGTCTCCGTCTGTGTGTAGGTTCTCTCACCCCGGGATGGGCATACACACCTTACAGGAAATCAGCGTGCTGAAGGGAGAGCTCTTCTCCACCGTTCTCCAAACGGTCCAGCAGAACACCACACACATCTACGGCCTGTAAGCCCGTCCTCGTCCTCCACCTTTTAAACTTAATAACCTGTACGGTGATGTTTTGGCCTCTTATTGAAGCCATAGAGCTTGTTCAAAGTGAGAATGTTCGACTCACTACTTTTTTATTTATTATTATTTTTTTATTATTAAAATTGTTCAAATTGTAAATTAATTATAGGTGACTTTATTTTTGAGTTAGATTTGGATTTACTCGCATCCCAGATTTATAACATCGGCTTTCGGGGAACTGATTAGAAAATGGATCTAGCGAGTGTATTCATTTAAGGTTTTTAAAACGGTCTGTTGTTGTTATTCTTTTTACCTCTGTGTTTTCGGGGGAGTTTATAGAGAACCTGGCAACCCTGCACACAGTACTTTCAAATAAAAAGATTGAATTTCGTAAACATGGATACCTAATCCTTTTTCTTTATTTATTTTGTGTAAGCATTAACGTGTTGTGAACAGTAAGAAACTCTGAACACTGACAGGATTGCTTATATTGTCGTTTTATTTTCATTTCATTCACATTTCACAGTTTGTTTCGATAATTTGAGCGGTTGTGAATCCGGATCCTTTCAGTTCAAATGCTGTTAGTTTGCGCCGTCTGAAACGAATGGAAAAACAAGCTCGTGTGATTTCACTGTGTCGGTATTACTACTTATGAATGTGTGTGAGAGATCAGAACCCACACAAAGTTGGTGGATCACCCAGGACATCCAGTAACATCCTCTGTAGCACAGGACCATAATCCTCATATTCTGGGTCACTGAGAGACACGGCCAGCTGGAACGGTGCGCTTACCTGCACAGACGTAAGGACAAGTCACACTGATCAGTTCACGAGGTTTCTGGTCTCCGCTTGGGATCTTTTCTATCCAGTTTAGTTTGGTTCTTTTTTAAAAAATGTGAAGAAACTAGCAGCATTGATTGAATCTAACGTGACCCTGATCAGGCGGTTACTAAGGATAAACGAGGGAGTGCTGTAAATACTTCACACAGCTCTGAGTGTGCTCTTTGTTTGTCCCGAAAGATTCATATCTGACCTCGCACTCACGTCTGCGTGACTTTGTCGGGATCCCAATACAGATGCGCGTCTCTAGATAAATGGTAAATGGCACTTATGTAGAGCTTTTATCCAAAGCGCTTTACACTGTGTCTCATTCACCCATTCTCACACACACACACCAATGGGAGCAGAGCTGCCATGCAAGGTGCTAGCTTACCATCGGGGGCAGCTTAGGGTTCAGTGTCTTGCCCAAGGACACTTCGGCATGTGGCATCATCCGGGCCGGGAATCGAACCGCCAACCCTACGATTAGTGGACGACCCGCTCTACTGACTGAGCCACAGCCGCCCTCAGATGTCCCGAGAAGCTTTCTAATAGTGGCCTCGTATTTGTATCTGTATTCAGATGTACATGTTTATAACACAGAGATACGGTTTTCCTTTTATCTATTCAAAAACCATGGGGGTGCAAACTTTTCCACTGATCTCTTCATCTTCTTCAAACGTGTCACTTTGTAGACGCTCCCTAACTCGGCACATTCCCAAGCTGACTTTATCTCAGTGTATTGGATGTGCATGTGTATTTTATTGACTGAACTGAAGGTTAATTGTTGGTTTTAAACGTTTACACGTCCAGTGTTTTTATCAGGCTGAGGGTTCGTGCAGCACGTCATTTATTTACTTCTTCCTTTTATTTCATACCATGATCTTCTCCTTGGAAGGAAGCGGACCCTCAAGTTCAGCTGCAGTCCTCCGTCCCACCCGAGGTGGCTTTCGGTCTCCACGATTCTAAACACACACACACAAACACACACCCCTACTGATCCCATTTTTCATCATCTGTAAACAAAACTGCTGATAGAAACACAGAAAGTCTTCAGCTGTTTGTCTTTCTGTCCTTATGGAGGACTTTTCGCTGACATTAATTAGTTTAAATCTAACACTAGTGCTAACTTCACTAACCAAAAGAAAATCTTTTAGTTTTTTATTTTATTTCAATAAAAGCTGCAGTTTTTCTCATTGGGGACTGTCCAAATGTCCCCACAATGTCAAAACTCTAAGATATTACTATCTCTTACTAGTGTGGGGACATTCGGTCCCGAGCAAGATATACACACACTCACCTGTGGTTTTTGGGTTGGACTGAGGAAGCTGGAGCCACACATCACAGTTTCAGCCCACAAAGAAAAAGCGCAGAGGAGCAACAATATGTGACCGACACGACTGTGACCCAGCATGGTGAGCGTGTGTCTCTCTCTCTCTCTCAGGATCTGGAGTAAAACTGGGCAGAAAACCAGCAGCATTTAATAAAGTTCCATCCATCCTCAACCGCTTACTCCTCGTTAGGGTCACGGGGGAACCTGGAGTCTATCCCAGGGAGCATCGGGCACAAGGCGGGGTACACCCTGGACAGAGTGCCAGTCCATCACAGGGCACAATCACATACACACACACACACACACACACGCCAATCAGCCTAACATGCATGTCTTTGGAATAGGGGAGGAAACCTTAGTACCCGGAGGAAATCCCCGACACACGGGGAGAACATGCAAACTCTGCACACACATGGACCTGGCGGGACTCGAATCCCGGACCCTGGAGGTGTGAGGCGGACGTGCTAACCACTAAGCCTCCGTGCGCCCCCATTTAATAAAGTTTTTTTTTTAATCATAACAACCATTTAAGTAATTCAAAATAAGCCAGAAGCACATCAAGCACTGCACTGTTCTAATACATACAGACCCCATACAGACATAAATCATGGATCCAACTGTACATCTGACTTAATACGAGTGTGTGTGTGTGTGTGTGTGTGTGTGTAAGTAATAATTTGCTCCACTTCATTATTAAGATCATCAACGAGACGTTGTGATATAACACATTACTCAACACTAATAGTTTCACAGTCAAGCTGTTGATAAATATCAGATCTCAGTCCTCACATCTAATATCACGACTGTTGAAAATATATATCAGTGTAAACATGTATACACAGATTTTAGCACACGGAACTGACCGTACAACATCTGCTATATATTTCTGTTTCTCCTGAAACATTGTGTACTATACTGAATAAAATCA
>JAFFST010049211.1:93436-112445 GCA_022414735.1 Noturus placidus | reverse complement strand
TTACTTGTGTTGTCCTTGACTATTGTTTAAATTGGTTTGATGTTCCGAAACACTTAAGTGTGACAAACATGCAAAGGAACAGGAAATGAGGAAGGGGGCAAACACTTTTTCACACCACTGTAAATAAAGGGCAGCCCCCCCACCACAGCACAGTACCCCCCCCACACACACACATACATGCAACACAGAACCCCTCCCCCACCCATCCACTTGTTTAAGTACTTCATGAAGAGGTAAGTTGTCACTCTTCATGAGTCAGCCAGTGACTCAGCTGCTCATTAAGCAAGTGGAAGTTCATTCCACCACCTGTGACGCATTCCATCCTTGAATATTTTGAGTATGGGATAGAAAAGGACTAATTCTAGTGAAAGAGAGCTTTAGCTTGGCAAAAATCTTTAGCAAAGTGCAAAGTCTTCCTTTTGGTTTTTCTCTGTATTTAATAACATTACAAAGTTTGCATGGAGCTCTTGTGATCAGATAATTAGTCATACCACAGTGAGCTGCCTCGTAGTTCTATAACTGTGCACCTAAAGGCAGGTGAGATAGAATTGACCTTTTACATGATTTGTTGAATTCCTTTAATACTACAATAAACCCAATTTACAAGTGGTCACTAAATTACACCTCAGATGAATTAATAATAGTAGAGCTTGTAAATGCCTGTACTTCCCATCAAGACAGACTGGTTTGTGATCAAGCTCTAGTTTCTAGTTTCCTTGAGAGGAAATCAGAACCAGAATAGCAAAAAGGAAAGAAAAAAAGTGGAATTACTCAAGTGCATCTTTCAACACCCTAACAGATGTCCTGACTGTCATCTCTATTCAGGGTGTTGAGAACAGGAAGTGAAGGACCTTATTCTGTGGCAAATTTACACAGACTTCCTGTTCCTGTGTGTGTGTTTATGGGGAGGCTAATAGACTACACTGTAAGGGGAGACTATATACATATGAAGTTTTTCTAACTTCTTTTTTAATGTAAATGAAGAAGAAAATGTCGAAATATTGAAGATACTTTGGTTTGGCAACAACCTGAGCCGTCCTTGAGTACAATAATTAATGGGTGTATTCACGATCTGCCTTTTCTCCCAGCACTTCCTGTATGTCCCACAGCTTCCATGGGGTGACCATTACTTCAATAGTCTGTCAGCAGGAACCCTCTGTCTGATAAGAAGAGTTCTGCTGAGAGTGAGGAAACTGAATTCAGCCTCAGATTTTAGCTGCCTAGGCTACTTGTAAACATTTCAGAAACTGATGATGCATTCTTAGAAATAAGGTTTCACAAGGATACTGTTCTGGGGTATGTCGCTGGGGTGGTACTCTCAAAAGTATATCTTTTAGTTTACATGGAAATATGAATGCAGTAGATCGTTTAAACGTGATTTAATGTATGTTATTGAACATTAAGGGCTACATGTTATCCTTAATGTAAAGTTGTATTATTTTTTTGATCAAGCTTTAAATATACAATAACCTTAAAGGTATTATACCCTTAAAGGTGTTCAGCTACAAGGTCAATTAATACTTTTTTGAGAACTGAGTTTAGTGGGGTTTTTTCTCATAGTGTAGATTGTTTTGATTCGTTAGCATTAGAATTTTGCTCAGTATTTAGACTGCGTTTGATTTGAGCTGTTATTCACGACCTGCTGAAATAACAGTTGACAGCTGAATGAATGGACACGCTGACGCTGAGAGGGCTGGTGACGTCACCACACCTTTGAGTCTTGCGCAAATGTACCAGAGGAACGATTCTGAATGTTCTCACGAACAGGTTTGATAACTAAACTCCAACCTTTGGCATCTTGCTCTTAATACACCAGGCAGCTCACAGTATTTTATAAAGGGAGAAGACTCTGATTTCCAGCTTTAAAGATGCATTAGGTAAGATTTGTGGTGGAAAAAAGGGCTCTAATGGTTAAATGAGTGGATTTGAATAAGATATGAATAACTTTTTTTGCTCACTGACTCTGCCCTGTTTCCACAGACTACACCATACAAGCTCCGTCCCAAAACCTATGGTGGCTCAACTAGAGTTACCATTAGGAAGTACTGTCATCTGCTTAAAAGCCAAGTAACTCTACAAACATGCAAATTCTCCTCATAATGATTTATGAGGATGTGAAGGGGGGTTGGGGGTGTGTCTATAAAATGACTGACAAGTTGCCAATCCAAATACAAACATTCCAGACCTGAAGGCAGGTTTCCTAATTGTATTTTTTCCCAGCTACATAATACACCTGTTCTGAGACAATGGTCACAGTATTTGCACTAGTAAGAATGGAAATTTTTGACTAATGTACATTGAATTTGTACATAGCCTAACAGTACTAAACTGTATATTTCCTTGTCACTGTGGTACCACTGGTATCTTTACTATGTAACTTTCACCTGGATATACTTTATCTTTAAATCTGGTTCAATGTAAAAAAAAAAAAAAGGACCTCAAATCACCTTTTAGAGTAAAGCTTTGAAACATGCGTGTGTCTTTCTAGGGTTGTACGTTCTAGTCCGAGGAGCAGGTTGAGGTTAGTACTGTACCTTTCTGAGACTAAAGAAAATCCTAAAAAAAAAAAACAACTTTTGAATTCTAAGAGTGATTTAAGAGATCCCAAACAGAACATAATCCTCTAATCGCTTAGTGATAGCAGACATTGATTGTGTAACACGTTTAGATTATGTCATGATTCAATTATTTATAAATGAATAAAAGTGTTGTCAACTTTAACTGCATATAGCACGTTATGTTTTTCATTGCACCTCAATGATCATAATAAAGTCTCACGACACATTACAACACAAGCAGAAACTCATATTGGAGCAAAGGGTGTTGAGGTAGTTTCCTCCATTCTGGGTTTTTTTCCGCACGTCTCAGGTTGCAATCAAGGAGGAGCTGCGTGTCCTGCGGGGCCCGTGCTGGAACCTGCAGCTCAAATATAAAGCGCTTCCCCATGCACAGGGAAACAGTGAATCACTGCTTTCGAGGAGGAGTCCACCGAGCACACCGTTCTCACCCAAACCGACAAAACAAACACAGAGTAGGTCATCATTTAGGACAGGGAAGGAAAGATAGATACAGCGCAGGTTAACACACACACACACACACACACACACACACACACACACACACACACAATCAGGTCTTACTCGGGGCTTTTTCCCACACGCCAAAAGAATCAGGCGAAATCGCACGTGAGCGCAAGCCATAGAAAGTTTCAGAAAGAGTTTGCGACTAATTAGCGCAGGTAAAGTTTTGAGATTTGACAGAGAGAGAGAGAGAGAGAGAGAGAGAGAGCAGAGAGCGCACATGGCTGCCCTGATTAGCGCGTATTCATCTTGGCCGGAGAGCTTCGAGTGCACATCCACGGATGGAGACGCAGCCGACGGCCGCACGAGCCACCGAGCAGCGGCGGATAAAACCCCCGAGCCCCGCATCCGCAGACCCATGAACGCCTTCATGGTGTGGGCTAAAGACGAGCGCAAAAGACTGGCAGTGCAAAACCCGGACCTTCACAATGCAGAGCTCAGCAAAATGCTGGGTAAGATTTTACAATATATATCTCTTTTTTATTATTATTATTATTATTATTATTATTATTATTATTATTATTATTATTATTGTTTGTATCCTCATCCAGAATTTTGTCGAGGAATTTTCTTACACTGATATCATAACAAAAAAGTGTGAATGGCTCCCGATACTGGCTTCTTTTAATTTAATATCACAGCTTTCATAAATTAAATGATTTAAATAGTAGGCTAAGTTATTATTATTATTATTATTATTATTATTATTATTAGAGCAATCTGTTTACGGTATTTATAGGCCTGAATCTGTAATAAATCGCCCATGTAGTGAACTAAATTTTAGTCATAGTCTTTTTGCGAAGGTCCCATCCGAGAAGATTTGTTCGAGTACAGTTCAAAGTTTTGCAGCTTAAAAAATGAACCCCCTTTAAGTGTTGTACAAAACCTGTTCATTTATAGCTGAAACTGGATCATCAGTGATTCCAAACGGTATTACTGATACTGATCTAGAAGTTTACGGCGGGGTGTCAGGAACTATCAGAATAAATCAGTTTAAATCAGAGAAACTAAAATTTATTATTATTATTATTATTATTATTATTATTATTATTATTATTATTATTAATAATAATAATAATACGAATAATAATAATTATTATTATTATTACTGGTATTTGTATTCTGTCTTCCATCTGTTTAGGTTTTAATTTCATCATTAATTTTGAACGTCATTTAAAAATATTGTTTTGTAGTCGGCATAAATTTAGCTTGTCTTAGAACAGCACTTGTATTTCTATATAACAATTAACTGAACAGAAAACAAACAAACAACAAAAACAATATGGGTTACTTATAGTAACAATATTACCATAAGTTACAATAGTAAGAATATTGGTTAATTTGAAAAGTATTTCTCAATTTACAATTCTCACTTTTTATTTCATTTACAAGATCTTTGGATCTTTTGATTCTTTAGATTAAATATGAAATTCGACTGGATAGATATGGCTTGAGGAACACTGAATTTCAGTATCTTTGTATAAGCAGTAAAAAAGATTTTTATTACATGTGAATCTTAGAAAAGTATTTGAAATATATTTCCCAGATGTTGGAATTCTAATGTGATAATACTAAGTGCAGTTCTTTATGTGAGTGAAATAGCAATGTGTAACATTTGTACTTTTTTTTTCGGGTTGTGATAGGTAAATCATGGAAGGCCCTGACTCCCTTGCAGAAGAGGCCGTATGTGGAGGAGGCTGAGAGGCTGCGGGTGCAGCATATGCAGGACTACCCTAACTACAAGTATCGTCCTCGTAGGAAGAAGCAGCTAAAACGAATCTGTAAGCGTGTTGACCCAGGCTTCCTCCTGCCTGGCATTGGCCCTGACCAAAGCTCTCTGTCAGATCCGCGAGGTTGCTGTCACCCCCTGGATAAAGAAGACGAGAGTACTGTCTGTGGGAGCAATGGATTCTCTTCCCCCAGTGCAACTTTGCCTGGTGTAAGGGTCTTCAGGGACAATGCAAACTCCAGTAGCAATTTTGACAGGTATCCTTATGGCCTTCCCACGCCACCCGAGTTGTCCCCTCTTGATGTGGTTGATCATGAGCACCCATCCTACTACTCAGCGTCCAGCTCTGTCCCCCCCTCTAGCTCCTGCTCATCCTCTGCTTCGGGCCCAGAGGAGCAGCGTCCCACCCGAGCTCACATGGGCAGCCCTCCTCCTTACCACCCCGAGTACTCCCATCAGTCCTCTCTCCACTGTGGTAACACACATCTGAATCACATCCCCATGCCCCACCAATGTAGTGGAACCACCCATATCCCCACTCCTCCACTGTCCTACTACAGCACTTCGTTCCCTCAAGTCCCAGTGCACCATGGCCTCCAGGGCCACTTAGGGCAACTCTCGCCACCACCTGAGCAGGGTCACTTGGAGTCATTGGACCAGCTGAGCCAGGCTGAACTGCTGGGTGAGGTGGACCGTGATGAGTTTGACCAGTACCTGAACTCCACCAACTATCATGCCGAACAGGGCAGCATGACCGTGACAGGACACATCCAGGTAACACCAGCATCTACTTGCCCCAGCAGCACCACAGAAACCAGTCTCATCTCTGTACTGGCTGATGCAACGGCCGCCTATTACAACAATTACAGCATTTCTTAAAGAGTGAAACAAACCAATAGACAATAATTTAAAAGACAAAATCATATAAGACAAAACCCATGGACTTCGGATGGGTCAGGAATGTGATTGGCAGGTGAACAAAGGATGAGTGATGTAGAGAGGAAAGGAGAAGTTGCAGGAAGTCAATGGACACCTCAGGGATGCATAGATAAATGCTCTAAAGTTAATTCCCATCTTCGTTTCCAAAAAGAGAGAGGATGGGAATAAAGTGACAGGACTAACAGTTAGTCCAACTGAAATGTTCTCAGACTTTGCCAGAGATGCTTGTATATTTGCTCATCAGCTTATTTATGTATCGAAATGTTTTGCATTAATCCATATTGTATTGCTGTTTTTCCCTCTCTAATAATCATATGTTTAATACAAACCTCATTTTTTTTTTTTTTTTTTTACCTCAAGACACCATCTTTAAATGAGACTGGACTTTTTCCATCGGATTTGGTGTTTCATGAAGGAAATTCTGTAGTCTCCCTTTTCTATCCACATCCATATGAATATATATTATACTCAAATTGTTACCAAGAAAATAATAATAATAATAATGAATATTATTGTATGCTGATTTAGGTTTGTGGCATTAATTTAATTTGAATAATATACCAAATTTATAATTTGATATCTCCACAGATATCAGTGTGATATCTAACATTGTAGCTCACAAAGAAAGCTGATGTATATTAAAGATTGGGATGCTTGTATGATCGTTATGAAGGACCGGACATTGGCATTTTTCCTTGACAAACTGCGTTGTGTATGTCGAAGTAAACCCAGCACATTGACAATGTTTATTGTTTTGGACTACCTGAAAAAATAATGCTTTGTAGATGCTCTAGCATTTTGTGAAATGTTAAAATGAATGTTCTGAGAAGCCAGACAAAATGGGCTCCAGTGAATAAAAACAACATTTAAACACAGGTATAACAAAGACTCTTGTTTTGGTTGTCATAGGTACAATAGGTCAGTCTTTATCACTGCTATGTGCTTCATATTTTATACTTTCTTTCCTTCTTCTGGATGTTCAAAACACACATGCATGTTGTTTGAACATCTGCAAATCAGTTAATTCTGTGAATAAATTTTACAATAGTTTATAGACAATTCATTTCTGACACAAAGAGCAAAAACAGGTTTTGAACCAGCCTTATTTTTTTAAGCTGTTTTAGCAATTTAAGCAAATATTTGTTTCTCTATGTGGTAGAATTTGCCTTATCTGAGATTAAGCTTTGCCTGGAGTTTTGATAGTATATGCACGATTGAGCCGGTGGTACCCACTCAGTGTGCCCAGGCAGGTATGGCTATCATGTCTCCTGCTCAGTTTCACTCCTCCACAATTTCAGAGGATTGGTGTAGAATGCCTTGTCGCCTCCATTACCACTGGCCTTTTGTTTGCGGTGTCTTAGTCGGGGTGTCTTTCTTAAGCTGAAACTCCCCTCCTACTCTATCCCCAGTCTTTCCCACTCCCCCCTCCCTCTATTGCTCCCCACTTACTATCTTGCTGATGCAGACTTTCATAATCTCCATGAAATAAATAAATGCACCTCAGCCCTGTTGACTGTTTTACACGTTCATCGTTTTTCTTTTTCTCCTTGGCCCCCCCCCCAAAAAAAAAAATTCCTCTTCTTTTTCGATAAAAGGAATCTGGAGGGGGGAGAGAAGCGGGTGGTGGCGGGCGTTTGACAAATCCTGGAGTCTGGCTTGGTCTTCCTGCGTTTTTTGGGAATGGTTGAGTCGCGTTCCTTGTAAAAAGGATGTAGCGGAGAAGCAGTGTTTCCTGCCTGATAAGAGTAAAGCCTCTCTCCGTCAGGATGTTTGGGCCCTGGCTGCTCCACGCATTAAAAGAGCCCATGGCAAGGGAAAGGGAACCTGCTGTTCGTTTTAGCTGGGAGGAAACATGTCTCTCACTGATTAATATCTTACACTGTGGTGTTTTTTAAGGGTTCTTATTTGACCCTTCTTTGGCCTGCCCATACACTGTAAACTCAGCACAGATTCTCATCATTTGTCCTAATTAAAGACAGTTTAATATGGTTCAAGAATATTAAAATAATTGACCACAACATAAATTTCTGATCACATGTTCATTCTGATTACAGTACATTAAACAACATTTATCATGTGTCAACATCGGAAAATTATATCAGCGGAGAAAGATTGTTATCCCTCTTGCCTGTGGCCATATGCTTAAAAGGAGATGGCGTTTGGGACAATGGGGATTTTGGGTTAGGGAACCTGTGTCTCACTCATGGTTTCAAACATCTCAAGTGCTCACTGCCCCAGGGGGTAGGGCATGGTGGCATACCAAACAACAAATATTTTCACAGTGTAATGACTTGGGACAGACTTTTATCTAGACAATACATGGTTTATTTTTTTAAATAATGATTTTGTTTGTGTTTTAAAAAAATGTAGTAGCTGCTATTATTTTGACTGGACTGTATAATTCACCTTTAAACACAACATAAGAATATATATATATATATTTTAACCATTAAACTGGCATCTTTAACAATTATTCATTTTAAAGCATTCAGTAATCACTATCAATTACTCAGTAAGTAGTGAGGTAATAGGGAAGGTATGTAGCTACAAAAGGGCCCTATAAATGTAAGGGATTAACATTTTCAGTAATAGGTCACACTCGTGACCAAGCCACTGATGTGTGTTGTATAGAGGATAGAGGATATCAAGGATCCTGCTTACTCTCAGGAAATGAGGGCAAACGTTCAGCTCATCTGCTTCAGTCTTTGTCAGTTTTGGCTCAATATAACATGGGCCAAGAATACACTATTCACAGTGTCACCTTAAGAGTAGCCCCTATTTCCACAGCCTTTAAATAGGCTAAAAATAGCAGAAAATAATAATATATATATAATAAATAATTATAAATAGTAACATTGGGGGGCATGGTGGCTCTCTGGTTAGCACGTTGGCTTTGGGGGTTTCTTTCGTGTGCTCTGGTTTCCTCCCCCAGTCCAAAGACATTTGCTGTAGGCTGATTGGCATTTCCAAATGGTCTGTTGTGTATGAATGGGTCCCTCTGAGTATCCTGGGGTAGGCTCCAGGCTTCCTGCAACCCTGTGTAGGATAAGCAGAAAATGGATGGAATAATAATAATAATAATAATAATAATAATAATAATAATAATAATAATAATAATCTCAACATGTTAAATGTTTTAGATTTCCTTAACATAAAATCTCATAATTGTATAGAATACAAATGGTAAATATTTTCCTATACTTTTGAATTTAATAGCATAAAAGAATTCATTTGTAAATTCCAGTGTTGGGAAAGTTAATAAAAAAAGCAATCCCCAACAGATTAAAAATTACTACTAAAATTGCAATCTGATTACATTACTGATTATTGCATGAAAAAAGGAAATCAGATTACTATTTACTTTACTTTCACAATACTTTCAAAACCTATCAAAACTACGAAAATACACTGCAAAGTGAAACTCAGTTCTTTCAGTAATATTAAAATGCGCCAATGTATGACATGATCAGAATAAGTTGGATTTATCATAAAACTTCAGGTGTTTTCACTGTTTGTAGGACTACCAGACTGATACCGATAACATATAAAACATTTCTCACTAGACTAGTTTGGTGTCGCTAGGCAAGGGGAGGTACAACTAATCTAACACTGTATGGGTGTAGCTGCTACAGTGCATTGGTACTCATATAGACATTTACACAGCTTGTTTTCCTGCTCAGCATCAGATGATGTTACTGCTTCATGTGATTTATTTAAACAATGCATTTTACTTAATATTATTTTCTTAACAATACATTTGTAATGCAAGTAACACAATTTTATTGACATCAGTAACTGTAATCAAATTACATACATTTAAAATGTAATGTGTTACATTACTGTGTTATCAACAAAAGTAATTAGAATACAGTAAAGTGTTACTTTGTAGCATCAAACTCTGATATATGCAACTTTCATGAGTATTCATACCTCACTTACAGTATTAATATTTAACAGAAATGTGTGTTGCTGCACTCACTCAGAATGAATGTTTGTTTTCACTAGGTAGATTTGCAGAAAGCTGTTGAGGTTGCTTGAAAGATGCTTGTGGACTGTAATTTAGAACAGAGTCTTAGAGGGATTGAGGTCAGACAAGACTGTTTGACATTCACCTTATAGTTTTTGACATTATTGCATTGGCCTTGGAATGATCTACACCTGCATTTTTACATGATTAATGCTAATAATTCACTAATAAAGTGAAACCTTTACCCAAGTTTCACTTTATTAGAAGATATGTTCTTTTGCTAGAGATTGTCTATCCACTCTTAATTTAAATTGTATTAAGATTTATTAAGATTGCTTGTCCTTTTAGACAAAATGCAGCCTGTCAGAATGTTATGGCATTAACAATAATGTTAATATTTTGTCCCATTAAAATACAGTGTACTTGAATTTGCCATAGAATCCAAAGAAACTGGCTTCACTGGAGTTTTATGGAGTTTCACGGAGTTAAAGGGGATTTTCCTGCAAGCTGTGCTGTCCAACAAAACCACTTTGTGTTAAAAGAACAAACCGAGTAATATTGCTGTGAAGTATTTGATAAGTAATTTCGCTAAACTGTTGGATTTCACCAAGCGTGATGAATAATACAGACACATTTCATTGCTGCATTTTAATGAAATGGGCCAGGCTTCCTCTGTAGTCTTAAATCAATCGGCTTTGAATCTCCAGCCCTGAATTGGCTACATCACTCTCCTCTCCTCTCCAGTAATAGCTGATGTGTGGTGGGAGTTCTGGCACACTATTGCTGCCGTCGCATCATCCAGGTGGATGTTACACACTGGTGGTGGTTGAGGAGTTTTCCCTCCATACAGCACTTTTAGTGTCTTGAAAAGCACTATATACATCTAAAGAATTATTATTATTATTATTATTATTATTATTATTATTATTATTATTATTATTATTATTATTATTATTATTATTATTGTACTCAATAAAGGATCCAAAAGGCTAGACTTTATTCAGCTAATTTAGCCTTAATGTCTAATTTTCTCATTTGTATAAGCTTAACATCTTAACTTCTGTAGGTCTTTTTTATTTAGATATTTGTAGCAATACACAGAAACCAATTAGCCTACATCCAATAATCTGCAAGTATTAGGGGCTTGCTTTACATTTGGGTAAACTAGGAACTAAGAAATTTGCTGGAAATAAAAGCAGTTAAATGTGAGAGGACATTTCTTTTTTTGCTGAGTTTACATACAGTATCTCACAAAAGTGAGTACACTCCGCACATTTTTGTAAATATTTGATTATAACTTTTCCTGTGACAACACAGAAGAAATGACACTTTGCTACAATGTAAAGTAGTGAGTGTAAATTTGCTGTCCCCTCAAAATAACTCAACACACAGCCATTAATGTCTAAACCGCTGGCAACAAAAGTGAGTACACCCCTAAGTGAAAATGTCAAAATTGGGCCCAATTTTCCATTTTCCCTCCCTGGTGTCATGTGACTTGTTAGTGTTAGAAGGTCTCAGGTGTGAATGGGGAGCAGGTGTGATAAATTTGGTGTCATCACTCTCACACTCCCTCATACTGGTCACTGGAAGGTATCTCATGGCAAAGAACTTTCTGAGGATCTGAAAAGAATTGTTGCTCTACATAAAGATGGCCTAGGCTATAAGAAGATTGCCAAGACCCTGACACTGAGCTGCAGCACGGTGGCCAAGACCATACAGTAGTTTAACAGGACAGGTTCCACTCAGAACAGGCCTCGCCATGGTCGACCAAAGAAGTTGAGTGCACGTGCTTAGCATCATATCCAGAGGTTGTGTTTGGGAAATAGACATATGAGTGCTGCCAGCAATGCTGCAGAGGTTGAAGCGGTGGGGTGGGGGTGTGGGGGGGGGGTCAACGTGTCAGTGCTCTGACCATACGCCACACACTACATCAAATTGGTCTGCATGGCTGTCATCCCAGAAGGAAGACAAAATAAAGCCTGTAAACAGTTTGCTGAAGACAAGCAGACTAAGGATATGGATTACTGGAACCATGTCCTGTGGTCTGATGAGACCAAGATAAACCTATGTGGTTCAGATGGTGTCAAGCATGTGTGGTGGAAACCAGGTGAGGAGTACAAAGACAAGTGTGTCTTGCCTACAGTTAAGCATGGCAGTAGGAGTGTCATGGTCTGGGGCTGCATGAGAGCTGCCGGCACTGGGGAGCTACAGTTCATTGAGGGAACCATGTACTGTGACACACTGAAGCAGAGCATAATCGCCTGCCTTTGGAGACTGGGCCACAGGGCAGTATTCCAGCATGATAACGACCCCAAACACACCTCCAAGACGACCACTGCCTTGCTAAAGAAGATGAGGGTGAAGGTGATGGACTGGCCAAGCATGTCTCCAGACCTAAACTCTATTGTGCATCTGTGGGGCATTCTCAAATGGAAGGTGGAGGAGCACAAGGTCTCTAACATCCACCCGCTCCGTGATGTCGTCATGGAGAAATGGAAGAGGACTCCAGTGGCAACCTGTGAAGCTCTGGTGAACTCCATGCCCAATTTGATTAAGGCAGTGCTGGAAAAATAATGGGGGGTATACGGTGGCTTAGTGGTTAGCACGTCCGCCTCACACCTCCAGGGTCCGGGGTTCGAGTCCCGCCAGGGCTATGTGTGTGCGGAGTTTGGATGTTCTCCCCGTGTGTCGGGGGTTTCCTCCGGGTACTCCGGTTTCCTCCCCCAGTCCAAAGACATGCATGTTAGGCTGATTGGCGTGTCTAAAGTGCCCGTAGGGTGTGAGTGTATATGTGATTGTGCCCTGCGATGGACTGGCACCCTGTCCAGGGTGTACCCCGCCTTGTGCCCGATGCTCCCTGGGATAGGCTCCAGGTTCCCCGTGACCCTGAAAAGGAGTAAGTGGTTGAAGATGGATGGATGGAAAATAATGGTGGCCACACAAAATATTGACACTTTGGGCCCAATTTGTAGATTTTCTCTTAGGGGTGTACTCACTTTTGTTGCCAGCAGTTTAGACATTAATGGCTGTGTGTTGAGTTATTTTGAGGGGACAGCAAATTTACCCTGTTACACAAGCTGTACACTCACTACTTTACATTGTAGCAAAGTGTCATTTCTTCAGTGTTGTCACATGAAAAGATATCATCAAATATTTACAAAAATGTGAGGGGTGTACTCACTTTTGTGAGATACTGTACATCTATTGTCACTTTTTTAATTTGAAAGAAAATAAATTTAATAGTTCACATACTGTAACTTTCATATTTACCTTTTACTTCTTATATTGCATTTCTGTAATATTTATATTTATCTCCACATTCATATTTATTTTAGACTCCTTAAGATGTGCCACATTTGTGTCTGCAGGAAACAGGCTGAGTAAACAAATTTCCCTTTTTTAATGACCTCTTCTTGTTTTTTTCTACATGATTGCTCCCTGGATCAGGTCCAGTGTCAGGCCAGAGACTGTCAGGTAGCCTCAACTATTTCCTGTTTCCTCCATGGTGACGTCACATCACCAAGCAAATAAACAAGGTGACCTTTGCAGGTACATGATGCTGTGACAGCATGTGGGCGGCCCTGGTGAGCACATCTGGCTAAAATGTTAAGTATCCACCGGGAGAGGCGATCATGCTTAATGACATCCCTACTGGAGACATACTGGCTTCTCGTGCGGAAATGAGTATGATAAACAGCATATAGTGCTGGTATTAAAGGAAGTCTGGAACTTAAAGGAAATTACGTATTGGAGGTACGTGTCATGAGTGTAGAATCGCGGCTCTTTGTAGATTATGGGAATGATGACTGGTGCATGTTACTGAATGATCTGCTGTAAATGATGGGCACTTCAGATTATTTTTTTCTGTTGTAGGTCATTTACAGGGTGATAGTATCAACCTGTCTTCTTAATGGAAAAAATCCATCTTGGACAACTTGCATATTGATCTTTATAATTAACACACGATCTTCATAATCTTCACTGGTGTAAGTTATTTAAGTGACATGTTGGCCTGTTTTCCTTTTGGTTAATGGTTCAGTATTTCACCAACAATGCCACGTGACTGCCTGCTGATGGTGGTCCAGTGGGAATTTATCTCTTGTTTCATCTCTAGTGCTTTAATCCTACTGTTCATCTCTCTCACCTCATCATCTGTACACTCTGCTCAAACAGATGATGTTCCACAGATGTAAATTTCATGCTAATACCACCATCAGTGCCATTACGCTCACCATCTTGTAGATTGCTAACTAGCTGAATCGAGTTTTTTGCAGTAACTTCGAGCAATAGTATCAGAGAACTGCATTGTATTCTGGATTGTGGAGCTCAACGTTTGCTATCTCCACTACTTCTGCATTTGATTTCTCATTAATATGACACAGAATGTCATAAGAAAATGGTGCATGACAAGAGAAACTCTCTTGTTTTTAGGAGCTGACAGTGACACCTACACTTTATCTCTTATGTTTGAAATTTCTGAAAATGTTTTCTTGTAAATGCCATTGTAACTGCATGAGTAATGTCTCCCCATAATATCAGTGTTACAGACAACCACTAATTTCTCATGGGAATAATGGAATTACAGCACAAATCAACAAATTAGCACCAGGACCATTAAGCACGTCATGAATGTTTCAGAATAAAAATATTTAAAGATATTTCAGGTGAAATTTTCCTTTAACTACCATTTATCATTAATTACATCACATTTTTTATGTACTCTTTCCACTCTGACATACCTTTTTATTCCCAAGTTGATCAGTAGTTTGCCTATTGTGGTCACTCCTCACACTATCATATTAATCCAAAAGGGATAGAGGGTAATAATAACCTGTTTACTGCTCATACTTGGCATTGATTACTGGTGGCTGGGGATTATAAGGCTAGTCATTCTCCTGCTCATTGTGCAGGAACAACAGACTCGGCAAGCAGTGTTAGTGCAGGCGTGGAGCATGGCTGGTTGAAGAATGGAGCAGATCGGGCCCAGGGCTGTGTGCCATGTGGTAGAGCCAGCACACAGGTACAGATGGGGACCCCTGGAAAACTTGAGGGACGATGAAGCCGGCCAACGGACACCCACCTGTACCTGCATATGAATACACCAGCCGTTTAGAGTAGGACACATGTTTTCTGCAGATACCGAAGGGTGCCATTAACTGGGAAAATAAGGCTGGTATTCTTCTGCCAACTCTGGGATCTTCAGTTACCTTTTCAGAAAAAAAGCGATTCCAGCATCAACATTGCACACCTTGTTTTCTCCTGGTTATTCCAGTAGGCTTGAGATGCATACCAATTATGCGGAATTAAATTTAACCTCAATAAAATACATAATATGTATACATACTAAGCATAATAAGAAAATGTAGTTTTCCCAAATGGATTCAGAGTCTGTTTTAGAAATTCTGACCCTGATGAAAAAACAAAATGTTCTCTCTCAATTTCTGAGACACATCAGGATCTTCTCTGTCAAAATAACATGGGTAAATAGTACCACGGAGGCATACACTTTATATTAATTTCATCAGGACACGTCCTACCAGGGTCAATACATGTAAACAGCACAAGCTGCAGGTTTGTTTTTGCACAGAACAGGATCTCCCCACGGGGCCGTAACTCTTTAACCCCTACATGGAGGAGGATGTTCCTATTGTGCTTCCTAATTGCAGTGTGGATCTTTTATTTGGTCTGTGAAAAACTTGTGTCGTGTCCTGTTATCCCGTGGGCAGATGCATTTATATACTGGAATTGCAGAGTTTCCAATAATTCATCTAATCATTTTAATCAACCTGAATGTCTAATGTGAACTGTTACAAATAAGAGAAAATACTGAAAACATTTGAATGGCTGTTTATTGAAGCTGCTTTCAGATATTAATGTGAAGAAATTCTGATTGTTCATGGCATTCACTTATAATTTAGATTCAAAAGGAATGTAGGAAAGCATTAATTTCCTGTGCAAGTAATTAAACTGTAGTTGTTTTAGATGCCATACAGTAGTGGTGTCACTACAAACAAGAAGCTGCTATTGCAGGGTTTGAAGATATTGGGGAGCTTTATGTTTAAATATCTTTACCCCTCTTCTGAGACCAGGCATTGTCCCTCTGATCAGGGAAATTTGCAGCTTCCTGTAGTATGATACAGTATGATACCTTTGCAATAATGCATGTTTAAGTTCATTTACCTTACATATGGTGCTGGGAAAAAGTATTTGCTTATTTTATTATTTTTTTTTAGGATTTTGTGTATGTCTCATACTAAATACTTAAAATTTTCAAATGAAATTCAACATAAATCAAAGGCAACCTGAGTAAACACACAATACATTTTTTTTTATTGAAGCAAAAAAAGTTATCCAACACCTATCACCAATGTGAAAATTAATTGCATTAAATTTAAAACCTGGTTGTGCCACCTTTAGCAGAAATAACTGCAACCAATCGCTTCTGATAACTGCAGCACTGTCTTCCACTTACTTCCAGGACTAGGTCTTAATCCTCTGTGTTGGATCATTTTTCCTGCTGCATAATACTGTTGTGCTTAAGTTTCAATTTACAGACTGAAGTCCAGACATTCTTCTTTAGGATTTTCTGGTAGAGAGCATAATTTATGCTTCCCTCAATTATTGCAAGTTACCCAGGGAAGGATCCCCACACCATCACACTTCCATTACCATGCTTGACTGTAGGTATGATAATCTTTTTGTGGAATTTTGTGTTTTGTTTACACCAGATATAACGGCACCCCATCTTCCAAACAGACTCATCAATCCACAGAACATTCTCCAAAAAAGTTTCAGGATTATCAAGGTGTGTTTTGGCAAATTCAGATGAGTTTTAATGTTCTTCTGGGTTTGTGGTTTTCACCTCACCACACGTCCATGTGTGCCATTTTTGGCAAGTGTCTTTCTGATAGTGGAGTCCTGAACAGTGACCTTTATTAATGCAAAAGAGACCTGTAGATCTTTTGATGTTGTCCTTGGCTTTTTTGTCACTTGCTGGATGAGTAGTTGCTGTGCTCTTGGAAGAATTTTTGGACGGTTGGACACTTCATGGAAGATTCACTACTGTGACAAGTTTTTTTTTTTTTTTTTCTATTTGGAGATAATAACTCTCACTGTGGTTCTTTGGAGTTCCAGAGCCTTTGAAACAGCTTTGCAAACCTACCCAGACTAATGTATTTCAATGTTCTTCCTCATCATTTCTAGAAGTTCCTTCCATTTTGGCATAGTGTGATACTGGGTAAGACCTTTTAACTAACTTCGTGTTGTTTAAAAAGTTCTATTTAAGTGTTGATTTGATTGGTTTGTAGTAATCAGGTCTGTTTGCGTCTAGTCCACCTGAACCCCATCATGAATGAAGTTTCATAGATTTGGGGAATTAGTAACTATGGGGGAAAATACATTTTCACAAAGGCCCAGTTAGTATTGGATAACCTTTTTTCTTCAATAAATAGCATTAGCATTTAAAAACTGTATTGTCTGTTAGCTCAGGTTACCTTTGTTTTATCTTTGATTTCTGAAACAATTTAGTATGAGACACAAGAACAGACGAAATCTGGATGGGGCAAATACTTTTTTCACAGCACTGTAAAGGCTAAGGTTCTTCACACAAATTTTTTTCCATATGTTTTAGACCCTTCACATTTTGCACATGTGGGGGACATTTCACATGTAGCGCATGTGTATTTATTTTCAAATGTTCATTTTTGTCTCCCAGTGGCACAACAGAAAAAGGATCTGCCCAAATGCTGAGAGAGTGCAAGTTCAAATGCTGAAATTGCCATAGCCATAGTCACTGACACTAGTCAATCTCAAGCATCTGTAAGCCTGTGTATGCAGAAGAGGACAGAGAGTGATTTCCTCTGAGTGTCCTTTCACACTGAGCGGGAAACAGTTGATTTTCTTCGGCTAATTGACGCCTGTACACTAGGTGGCGCAACCCACTATTCAACTGATCGGTCTATCATCTTTGACCACTGAGAAGAAGAATCACTTATAGTCCAACTGCAACATTAATAAAATAAATATTTGTTTGCATTCAAACAAATAGGCCTATGAAGTATTTCAGTAAGAATGATACTTTATACTATGATGTGTGTGTGTGTGATTGTAAGTGTCAGAGGGAGAGAGAGAGAGAGAGAGAGACAGAAAGAGAGAGAGAGCAAGCGCACTGTGCCAATGTCACTTTTTAATGTATATGTATCTGATGCATGCTATTTAATCGGTAAAAGGCCAATTGGATGGAAACAGGTGAGAAACATCCATCCATCCATCTTCAACCGCTTACACACTCACATTCATACACTACGGACTCTTTAGACACGCCAAAAAAAGTGGATGGAAACTTGCCAAATGATAACAAGAACTCAATAACCATTCTCTTCTATCTTCCGGAATACTCTTCTCTGGTGTTTACACTGGTTTTCAGCTTTCTGTGCTATAGTGTCACTAATCCCGCCATTTTGTGCAACAGCAGCGGTGCTGGGCACGTGTTCTAAAGCGCAGATCTAATAGAGGGGCAAAAAGACTCAGCATGAATTCCGTGAAAACAGAAAAAAAACGCATCTAAAATGGCAAAAAGCTGTTGTGTGATCGACTGTGCTAAGAGATTTAACAAGAATCTAGCTATCTTTTTATAGAAGGCCAAAAAAACCATCAGCTCCTTTTTTTACTAAGTTGAGCAGGGTAAGTGCAAGTTATTTTGGCACGTGGTGTTCATGTTGTACAGTGATGAAACATTTGCTACATAATGCTTTTTAAACACTGCCTATTTCCATGGAAGAATAATGGGGGCTCATTCATTCTCTGACTGTGTTTTACCTTTACAAATATATAATGTTAGTAAGTGGAAGCAGTGTTAGCTACAAACAAACTAGGACTAGCTAGCTTGGCTTACCAAGTAAAATTATATAATAAAATACAAATATTTGTACATACAACCAGAATGTTTATTTGTGTTCTTGTCACTTTGATTTCTCCAACAAATCCCACCTTGAAGTAGGACCAAGCGTCAAGACTTTTGTATAACTTCAGGCTTTGCTTAGTGTATCTCCTTGGTGTATAAATCAGGTACATATAAATGTTGGGAAAACGGATATCTGGCCACATGTCAATGACCATGGACCACAGGTTCCTGGGCAAGTTCTAAGGGTCACTGTCGAGTCTAACTGCCTTTAATTTAAGGTGATAATTTTTTGTTATATTAGCATTTTCACAGCTGCCCCTACTAAATTCAATTCAATTCAATTTTATTTGTATAGCGCTTTTTACAATAGACATTGTCTCAAAGCAGCTGTA
>JAFFST010049211.1:66321-81701 GCA_022414735.1 Noturus placidus | reverse complement strand
GAATAATTTCGCTCGCCCAAATTTTCAGTTTTTTATTTGTTGAAAAAGTTTGAAATATCCAATAAATATCGTTCCACTTCATGATTGTGTCCAACCTGTTGTTGATTCTTCACAAAAAATTACAGTTTTATATCATTATGTTTGAGGCCTGAAATGTGGCAAAAGGTCGAACAGTTCAAGGGGGCTGAATACTTTCGCAAGGCACTGTATAGTCAATTGGCTACTCAAACCTATTCCTAGGTGTCCATATTCAATTCAATTCAATTCAATTCAATTCAGTTTTATTTCTATAGTGCTTTTAACAATGGACATTGTCACAAAGCAGCTTTACAGAAATATATAAATTTCAGATCTAAATTTTAAATTGATACATTTATCCTTAATGAGCATGCCAGAGGTGACAGTGGCAAGAAAAATCTCCTTGAGATGAGGAAGAAACCTTGAGAGAAACGAGACTCAAAAGGGAACCCATCCTCATCTGGGCGACACCCTGATAGTGCGATTATAAATAATTCCCTTCTATAACTTCTATAAGCATATGTGTACAAGGGACTAGCATAACATCCAGGGTTTATTCCCATCTCATGCCCAGTCTTCCTGGGATACAGTGAGGGGAAAAAATATTTGATCAAAGTATTTTGATTAACAAAGAAATGTTCAGTCTATAATTTTAATTTTAGGTTTATTTGAACAGTGAGCGACAGAATAACAACAAAAAAAACAGAAAAACGCATGTCAAAAATGTTATAAATTGATTTGCATTTTGATGAGGGAAATATGTATTTGACCCCTCTGCAAAACATACCATTAAAATTATAGACTGATTATTTCTTTGTTAGTGGGCAAATGTACAAAATCAGCAGGGGATTAAATACCTTTTTCCTTCACTGTATCACCCTGGTCAGGATAAAGTGATAACTGGAGATGAATGAATGAACAGTTTTTTTTTTAACAGAATGCTATAAGTGTATTGGTTATAAGATGCATGCATGTTTTGTAATCTATTAATTGACCATATTATTCTGTTTCGTAGGACATATCACTAAAATCAGATAACACACAATAATTTAAAACATGAATTACCTAAACTAATTGTTATTTTTTTCAGAGAACAAAGTGAGTGTATGTGGACTGTCCTACAGATGTGTAGGAGGAAACTAACAACACCTGCCTCCCAGAGTAAAATAACCTGCCCTGTTCTGATGTGACTCTTACTTTTCGGCTCAAGACCCCTAACTCATTGATGCTTTTAGCAACTGGGCAAGATGACATCCCACAAGCACAGCTTTCAGTGTTTTGATGCTGTTGTTGAAAAGCCATCTTTACCTGCTAGGCATAATTTTGCATTACCCCACAGAAGCTCTTTTACCTCAACACATTGGGAGAAACTGGAGAATCATAGATGCTCCCTGTGTTCAGAATCCCAGCAGGCCAAGCCAGTGACTTCAGAAATCTCAGGAAATCAGTCTGCTTCATGGTACCAACCCCAAAGCCCAATCCAACAGCATACACCCAGAAGGCCCATGCGACCAGAGGTTGATCCAGTAGACGGTCTTGCATATCACCACCACAGCAATAACCACCAATGCCACACCCACCGGCACCGTAAGAGGATTGTGCTTGTGAAGAATAGTAACCCGTCCCTCCAAAAAACCATTCTGCTGCACCGCAAGCCTTTGCACAGCCTTGGTGTATTTATGGATGATGTATCTGAACTCATGCACTGTCTCATCAGAAAGCTGTACACACTGGATGGCCATAAAGTAAGACCACTTACTGTGGGTGTTCTTTAGTTTTGTATGGGTTTAGTTACATGAGATATACATGGTGTCCCAAAATGTCCATACACAGGGGACTATGTTTGTATCCGCAACACTTCCAGTGTTTTTGAATTTGTGAATAAGTTAAAAAGCTGGCAACAGTATCGTGTGTGATGTGCTTGCCATGTTTTCAGTGAAAGTCCATCGTAACCATCGCAAGCTTCCTGATCCAGCCATGAGACTGATTTCAATATGCTCTTCTTTTGTCAAAGGCATTCTTAAAGGCTATCTGAAATAAATATATAAATATAAAAACTTTTTTTTTTTACTAGAAAGTGTTACTTTCCCCTATGTATGGAGACTTTTGGGATGCCCTGTATATTCATATTGTGGCTTACTTTTCTTGAGTGTAAAAAATTTCACATGGGCAAGATGGGGTTATTGCCTCTTGAAGAAAAAAAAAATACAGCACACGTCTTGTGTTTGAGTCATATGTATTTACCTAATTGTACATTTGTTCACTGTTAATTTATTGAGCTGTATTTTTAGTGAAGACAACAGAAATGGAATGCCTTAGTTGCAGTTGTTTTTTTGTAAATAATCTATTTAGTAATGCAGTAAGAAACAACCCACTGCAATACAGAGGCCTCTTGTGGTGAAAACTGTAAAGTGTTCTGTTGTTTAGTCTGCAGTTACATTGTTTATTATCTGTAATTACTTGTAACATCTTTTAGCTTTTCTTAATTCACACAAATCATAGTACTGCACTACCCAGCCTGGTTGTGTTAATGTTAAAGGAGTACAGCATAGCACAGAGGTAAATGCTATAAATAAACTGTACAAGAGGGAATAACTACTGCCAGAGGGTGATTTAGGCAGATAGAATGAAATTGTGGCCTGAGGTCTATAAAGAGGTGCTATTGCAGGCGTGGCTAACGTGGGATACCTCAGGTTCATTGTGAATGTCTAGTACAAGAGGAGTAAGATGAGAAATAGAGAAGAAATAGACACTAACAGTGGTAATAGTGTTATAATCTTGAATACACTTTACTTTTCATCCCACAAACTGAAGTATTTCCACACAGGTATCATGAGGTTTTAACTATTACAGACATTCATCTTGTCATTGAGGGCAAAGTTAGAGGGCTCATGCTTTAAATAAAGACCTAGGCTGTTGTGTAGAACATGTCTGGAGCTGATCCAGGCTTTTCCTGCTAATCAGGACTGAACTCAGCCGACCTCTCTGGCTTTTGCTTGGCATTTCTGGCTACAGGCATGTACTTCCCAGAGAAAACATGCTGTAAAGCAGAACACACCTCTCCACAGGGGCCTGATTGATACAAAAATGCCAGTAGGAATGGCACAAGTGCAGTGCAGCAGTAAATCTTACAAAGGCTCGAGACACAACTTTGTTGACAGCAGTTAAAAGTTGACTTTGTAGAGCAAGATATAGGATATTGCAGAATTAAGTGGTACACAACAAAATGTGTCACCTGACATGTTGTGTTACTACTGCTGTGTTATGTTGCTGCTTATGTTTTAAGCTGTGATATAATTATGATTTTCTTATTTATACAGTTCTTTTATATGCTTTGGATTTTAATCTTTTTACTAGATTATATTGAAGAATGTTATTTATATGGCTAGACTAAAGGTGCTTGCTAGTTCTCAAATGTTTTCAAGAGTAAAATGGTCTTGAACAATTTAGTGAAAGGAGGAATACTTGCAGATATAAAATTCAAAAGATACAAGCCCGAATTTTTAATTCTTATTGACATTTAAAAGATATTTCTTTTTCATTTCAGCCTTACTCTTGATGTTTGTTGCTTGAACCATCTAATATATTGTATGTTTTTATTTTGCATTGTAGTTGAATTTTCCTGTACTGATATTCCAACATGCTGAGAATAACTATTAATCATGCTCAAATCAGAGCTATTTTGAACCAACAGAACCAGGTCAATGCCTTGCAAACATACAGTCTGAGGTGCTCAGAATCGTATCTTTCAAGGGTATTCTTTTCACAGCAAGCATATTTGGCTACTTCTGATATATTCTGATATTTACATGAGTAACACTTTTGAGCCGCAGTGAAACGATAGATCAGTTGTTGCTTTATACGCATTAACAGTATCATACCCAAGTTACCAATATCAATACTTAAATAACAATAACAATAATAATGTGAGCAGCAGCAAGAATAGCATTGAGTTCTAATTCAGTTCATCATCCTATTCACCTGAATGAACTTCAGCTATTATTTCATTATCTCATATAATGCATATCACCTTATTATTTACATACTGTAGACTGTATGCTTTTGTGAATATGTAAATTAATACTATGTTATTGCATGAATATTTTAATCACACTGAAACAATGTAAAAATATATCAAAACATAGAAACTATGCCTGACTATTTCTATCAAAATACAAGATAACTGCTGTATTCAATAGAATCACCATCTTCTATGTGTCATGATGTTTATTTTTTTATAAGTAGGCTGATATATAAATATCATTTCTGGTATTAACCCGCTGTTTAAATGATTAGTGAGACAGTGTGGGGAAATTAGTAGCACAGATGTTTGCACTTCCTGGCAGCATTCAATGTGTACGGTTTTAATCCACTATGCTGTAGTTCCTCACCAGGTCCTAGGTTAGTTTGATGTTTTTCCCCTTTCTATTGAAACACTAAAGTTATTCTGAATGTATCGTTTTTCCTGGTTACTAATCTAACCTTTTTTCCACATCTAAAATGCTGTACTCTTTTTCAGGTCGACAGCGTGCAGAATCTCTTACAGGGACCCAGTATTTTGGTTTGTGTGGGCCGTGAACCCTTGCACCCACTTTTATTGGACAGTTCCCAGAAATATTCTGAAGATAAACTTCCAAAACTTATCTTGAAGTCACAATCCAGCACCTGCAATGAGGATCAAGGGTACAAGAAAAATGGTATGTTAATTAATATTTTGAATGAAAGCATTTTCTGATCAGAAATCAGAAATGGGATATTTATGGTACAATAAAAGTTGCTTAGTTGAAAAGCTGGTCTTTTAGTGTCTAAATTAAAAAAATAAAGGTTATTTGCATGGAAATGGAAATGCAGACTGAACTGTTCTCACATTTGATATGTTATATGTCTATTATTGTATAAAACATAAGATGAATGTTAATGAGAATAACATAGTTATTTACTATTCACCAAAAATATAATTCACCCAGTTGCCAAATGCCAGAACATATAGTCTTGGCAACTGTTGTTTTGTTTAAAAAAAAAATCCTCTTCCTTTTGAAAAATAAATAAAAGTACAGTTTAGTGGAGCAAGTAGTCCACAATATGTTGTATTTGCCAGTGTTGGCAAGCTGACTACTTGACTAAGAGCTTGTTAGAGTTACAATACTAAAGAATGATCAAAATGAGTGAAAATGCATTCAAAAGGTAATAATACATGCTATGAGTGCCATTTTGAGTTTAATTATTTTTTCAGAAACATTTTCTTAAGAAGTGTTAAGAAACATTTTCTTAAGAAACAATTTCTTAAAAATTATTGGTAAACCCATTTTAAAATTCAATGATTTCTCCCATGGAGAGAATAATGGTCCAGTAAAAGTTGGTGACACAGGTAGAGGACAGTCCTTCATCCAGAAAAGGATATTTGCACTTAATAGTTAAATTGTATTCCTTTGATCCACAGTGGTTTTTGCACCCAACATTATCTTTATGGAACAGGAAATAATTTAAAATACTTAAATCCTTACACCTATATTTACTGTCATATTTCTCTTTCATTTATAGTCAACTTTGGACTAAAATCCAAGAAAAGCATTCCACCAGGTCCTTTTCCTAAAGTCAGAGAGAATATGCTGGATGATGACATTGAGAAGCGGGTGCTTGTCAATAAAGATGGTAGCTTGTCAATGGAGATGAAAGTACGGTTTCGACTGCTAAATGACAAGACATTGCATTGCTCAACTGAGATTAAGAAATCCTCATGCACTTTTAATGTGTCCTTTCTGGGACAAGACAATGTGTACTATCCCCAATGTGGACATGGTGAAAGTTGCTCAGAGGCAGACGCCCTGTCTGCTAGTGAAGCTGATGATGTTTACATTACCAAACTTTACCAAAAGCATTTGAAGGCGCCACACTGTCAACTATGCTGCACTCACTGTCAGGAGTATGATATTTGGAAAAATCCAGCCTGTAGTGAACAGGAAACTCTGAGACACATTGGGTCCACTAGCTCAAGTGCACCATCACATAAAATCAAATGCAAAATGGGATCTGTTGACAGTGTGCATACCACGTCGTGTGAGGAATACACTGAGAATGTAGTAGAAAAGGCAACCTGCATTCAGCGGACTGTTGGGGAGGGGGACAAGGGTGACACCACAGTTCAATACTGTACCATTAGTCGTTGCTCTAGTCGTAGTGAAGTGTATTCAGTTTCTGCAAAGGTAAAGAAAGCAGGCTATACTGATGAGAAGTATGGAAAAAATGAATACATTCATGGATTTGTTGAACAGGAGAAAAGACGTGTTCCATCTAAAGATTTAAAGCAATATCAGATGAGTGTCCCAATTACCCAGGTTTCAACAGAAGATGAAAGGCCTTTATCAGTTGAAACCAATTCTTCAGATATCCTGACATCTCTTAAAGAGGATGAAGATAATGAGGAAACTGATCTCTCTCCAAGTAATTCCAGAGCATCCCAAAGTAGTAAGGAGAATGATGAACAAACCAAAAATGTTGTAGTGAGCTCATATTCATTCACACCCTGTAAGCCACAAGGATCTCCAAAGCAGTCATTATCACCTAGCACATCAAGCACAGCTTGTTCAGTGAAATCAAAAACTCTCAAAAAGTTTGTAGTCACAGAAACACAGGAAAATGTTGACCAAGATAAAAACAACACACCTTCATCTACACCACATAGGAGTCAACATAAAGGATCAACACATGACACAGCTGGAGAGAAATTGGAGGAAATCAATCAATCAGAAGATGTCTTAGATGAAACCGATGTCCTTGATACAGAGACTGACATGAGAGCTCTAAAATCAGTATCTGATTTGTCAAAAACATGTGATGATACTTCAGTTGATGCTATAGACACTTCTCAAACAAATGAAAAGGGAAGATCAAGTGCCATGTCTACACCACCAAATCCACATGCAGACTTAACTATATCCAACACTTGTGTTGTAGCTGAACAAGAATTTTGGAATTTGAAAGATCCAATTGTAGGATATGCAAAAAACAAAACTGAACAATCAGTTGATGTCACTCATGAAGAGAACGTAGCAAATGCCATGTCACCTAAATCAAATGTTTCAGCAAGATCAAGTAGCTCCAGATTGTCAGAGGTGGCATGTAAAGAAAGAAAGACACCAGAACTACAAAATGGGGAACATGCCCAGAGTGTAATGCCTGTACATTCCAATGCATCTACAATCTCAAACCAGTCAACAGTTTCAGAACTACTAGATAACGAGACTGAAGACCTGACAGAGGAAGTAATGCCTCATGCGTTGTCAAACATATCAAGATCAGCAAAAATATCCGCAGGAACACCCGTAGACATGGATAATAGACTGTTAATGGAGCGAGTACCAACTGCCAGCCCACATGATAGTAATGTAGTAGAAGAGGCAGCAGAGGACCATGGTCCAAGTGCAAAGTCCAATAAGTCCAATACCTTATCAAGGTCAAATGCATTAAAGATTTCACTAGTGGCCCATGAAGAAGCAGATGTTGTAGAGGAGAAAAGGTTAAAAAGACCCTCAAGTGTCATGATTTCTAAATCTGATTTTTCTGTAAAATCTAAAACATCATATATTTTGGATATCAGCCCTCATGATAGTAGCGTAGTAGAGGCAACAGAGGACCGTGCTTCAAGCGCAAAGTCCAATAAGTCCAATACCTCATCAAGGTCAAATGCATCAAAGATTTCACTAGTGGCCCCTGAAGAAGCAGATGTTGTAGAAGGGAAAAACTTAAAAAGACCATCAAGTGTCAGGTCTTCCAAATCTGCTGCTTCTCTAAGATCAACAAAATCCAAACTGATAGATAAAAGAGATTATATTACAGCTGAGAAGACAGAGCAATTGCAAGACAGATACACAACAAGGGTTGTCCCTTCTAAACCTAGTGATTCAGAACTATCTAAGAAAACTAAAACTTTCAAGGCTACACTGGAGAAGTCTGGTAATTTTGAAGACAACTCAAAAGAGCAGGCTCCTAGCACAATGTCCACAAAGTCAAATACCCCTACAAAATCAAACAAGTCAGAAATGTTGGAAATGGGTATGGGGGACAAAGAGGAAAGACCTCTAAGTGCAACATCTTCAAAATCCAAAAAATCTAAGAGGTCAGTAGTTTCTGATGCCCCATGTGAACATGAGGAGGAAGAAACAAAACAAACTGGTAGAAAATCACAAATTGCATTGTCAGAAAGATCTCAAAGATCTAGAGAGTCAAAAGCATTAGAGGCTTCTAGAACAAACACTGGCAATGAATACAATAGAGAACAAGCACAAAGTGCCATATCTTGTACATCCATTCTTTCAGATAAATCGAACCTTGCACCTGATGGGGTAGATAATACAGGATCAATTAAAGATTTACTTAAGGAAACTGAAAGTGCATATGAGGAAACAAAAGATGACAGGGCTGCAAGTGCTATGTCTTCTAAATCTCAGATGTCCTCTCTATCCAACAAGTCCAAAGACCTAACACATGAAAGAGCACCAGTCTCTATGTCAGAAAAATCTAAGGTTTCTATAAAACCTAAAAACTCAAAGATGGACCAATCTAAGAATGAAGGTGAAGAAAAGCATGAAAGAACTTCAGTTTCAGCTTCACCCAACTCCAATATGTCTGCAAGATCTAAAAAGTATGAATCTTTAGCAGTTGTATCTTCTGCAGAAATGGAAAATCAACAGACAGAGAGAACTCTAAGTACCATGTCTGGAAACTCAAATACAGCTAAAACATCAACGAAAAAGAAGGAAGAATTGGTAGAAAGATCTCCTAGTGCACTCTCTGCTAAATCTAACACCTCAGTCAGATCAAAGGAGTCAGCTACACAATCAAACAGGCCAATGGTCAAAATACATCTTGGTACCATTTCTCCTAAATCTAGTACTGCTGCCAAAGATGAAAAAATGGACTTTTCTATAATACCAAATCATTCTCCAATGGTTGATGTCAAATCTGAGGAAACTGGGGATATGTCTGACATGTCTCCCAAATCCGGTGTATCATCTTACGGTGTAAGTTTGAATGAAAAATCTGATAGTGCACTGTCTGGTTTAAAGATATCTATGACAGAATACTTAAATAATGCTAATAATGAAGAGAGGGCTTCCAGTGCTTTGTCTATAAAATCTAATACCAGTTCAGTTCACCATACTTCTGAAAGAGTTTTAAGTCCAGCAAGCACTTCAGTGTCCATTGGGATTGTAGAGGAACATGATGTTGATCATGCTGAAGAGGACAACAGTGTGCCTTTGGCCTCAGCAAATTCTACTCCACAATTAAAGTCAAAAACTGATGTGTATTGCAAAGATTCATCAAAAACGATTGGGAAAAAAACTCAGCAAAGCAGGAAAACACCAGATAATAGAGCTAAGAGTTCATTGACAGCAGAGACAATTGTCTCAGACAAATCCAAGGAATCTGAATGTATTCACAAGAACTATTCCCAGGCTATAACAGACAATGACATGCCAAACAATAAATATGCAAAAAAGAACCCAAAAAAATCTTCCAGTCGCAGGTCTGCTCATTCCGATTTTGATTCATCTAAAACTAAAGACAGAAATTCTTCAGCAGTGACTGACAGACCAAGAAGTAATACGTCCAATACATTGTTACATTTGGAAGTAAATGGACAAAGTACTAAAGCTAATGTTACATGTAACAGTGTAGGTGAACGGTCAAAAAGCAATCTTTCAAGTGAAGAGGAAGATATTTCAAGGCTGCATTCAACAGCTGTGCTTATTACTTCAGTTTCAACAGATAACAAGCCTGTTATTTCCACTGATGTCTCTAATCGTCGATCATCTCCCTCAAATGAAAATGCCAACAAATTGAATACAACCAGAGATTTAATTGTATGTGGTAGAACCTGTAATGGGTCCCTGGTTGCTACAAATTGTAGTAGGGATGGCAATGAGAACAAAAGTGAAAAAAACAGTAAACCCAGTTGCAGACACAGCAGCAGCTCTATAACACAGAAGGTAGATAATAACTACTCTGAATTAGTCCCATCTATCTTACCAAGTTCTTCTCCTACTGAAGTAGTGAATGAATGGTTGAAGAAAATTCCACTGGATAGTGATTTATATGATGAATTCCATGAGAACTTTGAGGAAGAAGAACTATTAAAGATGTCAGGAAAAGTGACACAGTATGAAGGAGGGAAGGGAAGTGAGGGAGATACTGATGCAGATGTGCTCAGGCCACAAAATGAACAACTAGGAGTTGAAGAAAGTGAGAATAATGAGAGCAAAGTAGGTGATGTGAAGGAAACCGCCAAAGACCTTGCGGTTATAGAAAACATTCAACCCTGCACTTTTCCTAATATCCCTTCTTCTGTCCAGCTTATGAGAATTTTACTTAGTCCCAAACTTGACAGATGTAATAGTGTACCAGAAGCATCGCCTGTGTATGGAAGAAAACTTAGCACGTCAGCAAGAGGATTTTTAGACAGCCTTGTAAACCTTCAGTTGCTAGATTTGGATCCCAATGATGTAAATGGCAAAGCTGAAAAGTACAATGATCTCATGGACACGCTTCAGTCCCTTTGGCTCTGTGATACTTCTGACAGAGTGGCCATAACACAGAAAAACAAAGTTAACAATCAACAGTTTAAGGATGAAGAATTCAACGTCAAGCCATCCTCAGGGGTAGATATTACCAGTAACTCCCAAGTCTCTGGAACAAGCAGTGTTAATGAGAGCACAGTGACTCAAAAATCTCGAACAAATACAGAGGGTGAAGACATTGAGATACTGACAAATGTACATGAGATTGATAAAACTGAGACAGTATTTAATGGGATAGAAACTAAATCTGATTCAGCTACCCCAGATATTGCAAGTCGGGTCCAGTGGACACCAGAGAATGAAGCAGAAGAAAATTTGCAAGACAGTAACATTCTTTCAGCTGTCTCAGATATTACCATAAGAAACGATTATAGTCCAAGAGAACCACCTAACACAGTATCCATATCAAACAAGAGCTTTGGAAATGACAGTAATGCTAATCAAAAGCTAACTGACCATGAGGAAGACACAGGTTCAGAATCCCCATCATTAGAGCAAATGGCTCAGTTAACAGAAAAGGTTTCACAAGATCCCGATCCTGTTTGGGTTCTGAATCTGTTAAATAAAATAGAAAAGCAGTTTATGACACATTATATCACTGCAATGGATGAATTTAAGGTACGTTGGAACTTAAATGACAATGAGCAGCTTGATGCCATGATATGTGAATTAAGAGATGAAGTCCATAAAAGAATACAAGCCAGCATAAACAATGAACTCAGAAAATTCCAGGGTCATGCAGGAAGACCTAGACCACCAATAGAAACCACGTCACGTGAATCAAGTATTTTAACCAAACAAAAGCGCAGGCGTCTAAAAGTACATCTCAACCAGTCCATAGATACTGGATCAGGAAGACTGATGAAGGTTTTTGGTAATCAACGAAATGATGATGAATACTGCCCATGTGACACTTGTATGAAAAAGAAAACGTCATCAAAGCCTGCATTGGCAATGGAGGTCTTAAATTTTGCTCCACATGCTCCAATGATGACAGAATTTGATTTGAGAAAAATTCTCAATTTAGAAAGAAAAGCTCCCTCAAATAGCAAAGAAAATATGACGGAAATTGACAATGAAGATGCTTCTAAAACACAACCAAATAAATCTGAACAACTGAAGAATGATCAGCCAATGAGTGAGAGCAATAATACCTCTTGGGCTCTTGAACAAGAAAGTCCTCTAGGTAGTGGGGAGCTTGGGGACCATGTGGAATTAAGAAATGGAACTAAGATTCTGGAGGTGGCCAATGCAGATCCAAATGCAGAAGAGGAAAATGTTCAGAGTGGACTAGCAGATATGGTAACTGAAGTTAAAATAACAGAGTCTGAGGAGGAAGTTTGTGATGAACTGCATGAGGGACAAGAGTCTGTGGAATATGAAACCAAAAGAGAAGAGCACACACTAGAAACTGGAACTGCAAAAGATAATATGGCAATTGAGGCTGGTACAGTTGGAGAACAGGAAGTAACTGAAGGAGAATCAACAGGAGGAAAAGGGACTGACGTTCAACCATCAGATGCTGAAAGAGGAGATGAGACAGCTGAACATAAAACATTAGACAAAAAACAGTCAATGGGCGAAAGTACAAGTGAATACAATGAGGCTGTAGAAGGGGACATTTCTGAATCTGAACCTCAAGAAGAAGAAGAAATACCTGATGAGGAAAAAGAGAAGCATGAGGATGCTAAAACTGAAACTACATTGAAGAACATGCTAGTGAAATCTGATATAGCAGTAGAAGCAGAATCAGTTAAAGCGGATGCAGCTGGGAAAGAAGTAGCTACAATTGCAACAGAGGAACCAAAAATAAAGTCTGAAATAATAGAGGATATAAAAGAAGCTGAACATAAATCAGATGGAATAATGTATCTAGAAGATGGAACAGATGAAGAAGATGATACTGCAGAGGAAGGGAAAAGTCAAAGTACAGATAATGAAGAAAGAGATGAGAAGAACGAGTCAGCTGAGGAAGATGTATCTATAAAGAAAATAAGCAAAGAGCGTGGTGAAGATGACTTATTCAATGAGGAAATGATCAGTGAACCTGAAGAAGATGGAGATATAACTGAGCATGAATCTGCAGAAGAGGCTAGTCCAATCAACAATGAATCAGAAAAAGGAGAAACAGATAATGATGAATTAGATGCTGAAGGAAAGACAACCAAAGCTGAAACAGCAGCAGATGAAGACCTAGCTGATAATGAAACAGATGAATATAGAGAGAACCTTTATGATGGTGCATTAGATAGAACAGAGATAATTACAGTCAAAGCTGCAGAAATTGGAATAACAAATAATAATGTAACAACCGAAGATGGAGAGATGTCTGTAGACTTAGCGGCAGATGTTGGAGAGATGAATGAAGCTAACGCAGCAGAAGACAATGATTATGAAAGTGCAGAAGATTCAGAAACAAGTAAAGCTCAAACAGCAGAAAATGGAGAAACACCTAAAGCTAAAATCTCTGAAGATGGAGAGGTAACTGATGATGAAATTGCTAACGATGCAGGAGCAGATGATGGAGTGACAGGTAACACTGAAATAGCAGATGATAGAGATACAGATGATGATGAAATATCAGAAATTGAAGAAATGTTTTGTAATGAAACACTAGATCATGGAGTCAATGCTAAAGCCAAGAATATGAAGCCACAGAATATGAAGAAAGCCACAGAATATAAAGAAACACATGATGATGGAACATCAGAAGATGGAGATTCTGCTGGAGCTGTAGTGGCAGATGATGAAGAGACAGCTGAAGCAACAGAAGAAAGTGAAAATAATAATGATGATGAAAGCACAGATGATTCAGAGGGGGTAAAAACTGAAAGAGCAGAACAGACAGTTGATAGTGAAATAATTGAGTCTGGAGAAGCAGATACTAAAGCTTTAAAGCAGTTTGTTGGAGACAAAATGAACATTGACAATGTACAGAAAACTGAAGGCGAACAAAAAAATGATGAAAATGCAAATGATGAAACTACAGAAGATACAGAGATGGATAGAAGTCAAAGTGAAGAAGATGGTGAAACAGCTGATGATGAAGCAGACATTGGAGAAATAGCTGATGATGGAAAAGCAGAAGATGGAGAAACACCAAATGACAACACAGCTGATGATGGAACAGCAGAGGAGTATGACATGGAAGAGGTTGATGAGACAACTGAAGCTGAAACAGCAGAGGATGGAGAAAAATATGATGATGGAAGAACAGACAGAGAGATAGGTGATGAAGTATTTGATGATAAAGCAATCACTGGAACAGAAACTGAAGAGAATGAAGAGACAGCTGAGACTAAAACAGGAGAAGATATAGAAACAGATGTCCATGCTGATGAAAAGACAATAGCATCATTTGATTCTGCTGTGAAAATGTATCCAGCTTCTGAAGATGGGGAAGATGCTGATGGTGAAGAGTCAGAAACTGAAGTACACAACAACGGTGGCAGTGTTGAAAATGACGAAGACGGTTAATATTCTGTCACTGGAACTTCACTGGATAAAAATAAATTTCACGAATTGTGTGTGGAGGAATAAAAGGGGATTGTACTGTAGAACAGGAGAACTAGAAATATTGAACCAGACAGATAACTTGATCAGATTGATACATAAGTCATCCATAATTTTTCAGGCAGTTTCACTGTAATAGGTTCTTTCTGATTAGTTGAGAAGCTAGAAAAAAATAGGTGATTTCATGCTGAAAAACAACTAAATGTATGACAATGCAAGCTCAGTTAAAGAGAACCAATATGCACAAAAGGTGACAGTGTCTGTGTATACTGAAAACTAAAACAAACAAAAAAAAGCTATTCTGATTATGCACTTTATTATTTAATATTTGCACAACATTGTAAGAAATTTTAACATTGAACAAGGGAACATTTTCATTTTGTGATTACAATAAGATAATTGTATTAAAAATTTTAGTATTGAGCTACATTAACTTATTTATATATAATATTTTGTAATAGGAAATGCATTATGCTTGCTACACATCTAACAATAATAAATTCCTATGGAGAATTAATTAACTATGCACAATAACTATGTGTTATAAGAGGCACAGGCTCATCGAAACTGGATAGTTGAAAACTGGAAAAAGTAATTTTTTTTTTCTAATCAGCAGTTTGTGCGAGTCTGAGCCCATGATAGCCTCAGATTGCTGTTCTTGGCAGACAGGATTGGAACCCAATGTGGTTTCTGCTATTGTAGCTCATCCTGTAGTGCATGCTGAGATGCTTTTCTGCTCACCACAGTTGTAAAGAGTGATTATTTTATATAGTTACTATATTCTTCCTGGTAGCTCTAATCAATCTGGCCATTTTCCTCGGATCTCTCTTATCAACAATGCATTTCTACCCACAGAACTGTCACTGATTCAGTGTTCCCTTTTAAAGGGAACTCAACATTGCGTGAGTTTCATGCTGTGGGAAGCATCCTCGTGCGTGACCGGTATCTGAAGCTTGTGTGAAATCATGCCTATTTATAGACCTGCCATGGTCAGGTTACGTTGCAATTAAGTGTGTTGTGTGATTATAAAAATGGCATCTGTGAACCATGCCGTCAGCCTTATTATCTTTAGTGAGACTGCATGGTGGTCATTTTGTGTGAATGCTCACAAAAAGACTCTTTATTTCCTCTGTATTTAAAAAAGAAAAAAAGAAAAGTATGAGTGAGAGAGAATTCAGGAAGTGTGACACGCCTTGCCCTTGTTTACAGTGCCTTGCGAAAGTATTCGGCCCCCTTGAACTGTTCGACCTTTTGCCACATTTCAGGCCTCAA
>JAFFST010049211.1:46820-62436 GCA_022414735.1 Noturus placidus | reverse complement strand
TAAATGCAACACATTATAGTTTGTTTATACATAGCATAAAGGCAAAAAAAACGTTATATGCAGTGTTATTTCATTTTAAATGTCAAAAGGGTTTTGCGGCTCCCAGTGTTTTCTTTACTGTGGGAAACGGGTCCAAATGGCTCTTTGAGTGGTACAGGTTGCCGACTCCTGCCCTGGGGTGTGCTCACCACAGTAGTCAGCACATTGCACAGTCCAATGTTAGTGCAGGAAGATAAATCCCTCTTTGACAAAGGGGCCATAAAACATGTACCCTTTCCCTGATAGAGGGAGGTTTCTAGAGCAGTTGTTACCTGGTCCACAAAAAAGATGGGAGTATGTGGTCAATTTTAGATCTGTGCCATCTGAACCATACTCTTCAGACATAGAGGTTCAAGATGTTGACGCTCAAACTTATTGTTCCACAGATTCAGGTTGAGACTGGTTTGTAACGATAGATCTAAAAGACACATATTTCCACATAGAAATATTGCTCAGTCAAAGGAAGTTCCTGAGGTTCATGTATGGTGGCAGCGCATATAAATTTTGGGTTCTTCCCTTCAGTCTAGCTTTATCACCTCACACCTTCACTCTGGTTCCCTTGCGACTCCATGGCATCTGTGTACTAAATTACCTAGATGACTGGTTAATTCTAGCGTGATCCAAGGAACTTGCGATTCAACACTGAGATGTTATGCTTTCTCCAGTTCAGACAACTTTTCTAGAGGTTATATGGGAGTCTACTATCCCCAACATGCATAGGATCAATCCTATCCCCAACATGCATAGGATCAATCCTATCAACATTGAGGAAGATAAAGCTGGATCTGGGCATCCCCTCCAGTCTCTATGAGAGACTGTTGGGGCTTATGGCAGCAGCTGCTCACATCATACCTTTGAGCCTACTGCACATGAGACTGTTTCAGTGGTGGCTGAAAAGTCGGTGTCACAGGGCGATGCCTACGTGCTCTGAAAATTTGGGCGTGTCCCCGGTTTCTAGCCTGGGTCACACTCTTGGGGTGTCTCCTTATCACAAGATGGTAATGACAGATGTCGCCCTCATGGGCTGGGGTGCGGTTTAAGATGGCTGTCCAGCTCACGGTCTCTGAAGCAGCCCTCATCTGGAGTGGCATATAAATTGCCTAGAATTTGAGGGCCATATTGCTAGCACTGAAATTATTTCTTCCTCAGTTGAGAGGTCCCCAGGTGTTAGTTGTGACAGACAACACAGTAGTGGTCTCATACTGTATATCAATCACCAGAGAGGGTTAGGTTCATGCCTCCTGTTCAGGCAAGTGCAACTAATTCTTCTCTGGGAGGAGTAAAAGTTTTTTATCAGTGAGTCCATTGTACATTCCGGGCAACCAGAATGTGGGGGCAGACATCCTGTTGAGGCAAGGGCTTAGGCCCAGGTATTGGAGGATCCATCCACAAGTAGTGGAGTCTGTATGGTGGAGGTTCGGCCAAGCAGAAGTGGATGTGTTCACATCCAAGGAGACAACACACTGCCTGTTGTGGTTTGCTCTTGCTCCTCCCGCACAATTAGCTTTGGACGCCATGGTGTACACATGGCCGAGGTCATGTTTGTACACTTTTCCCCAATCAACAAGACGGTCTACGTCTGCTGCTAGTAGCACTTTATTAGCCAGCCTGAATATGGTTCTCGGAGATAATATCCCTGCTAGACACTCCCTGAGAGATTCCCATTCACAAGGATGTACTGCCTCAAGCCAGAGGGTTGAATTATCACCCTCGCCAGAACTATGGAAACTGTGGGTCTGGTCCCTGAGGGCAGCAGCAGTTAAGATACTGGTCGCTCAACTGAGGTTGTACAGACCATGCTGAATGCTAGAGCATAATCCATGACAAAACTGTATGTGCTGAAGTGGATACTTTTTGTCTCATATTGTAAGGAACGTCAGTTAGACCCAGTAAACTGAGCAATAGCTACAGTCCTTAAAAGGACATTTCTCAGCATGGTTGGCTCTGTCTACAATCAGGGTCTATGTGGCTGCCATTTCGGCTAGCCCTGTCCCTATTGATGGCGCCTCTGTGGGGCAACATCTTCTAACATCAAGGTTCAAGCATGATGTCAGGTGGCTGTGGCCCAACTGCAGACCACGCATACCTTCCTGGGACCTTTCTGTGGTCCTGGAAGGTCTGTCAAGTGCCTTATTGAGCCCTTAGACTCAGACTTAGAGAAGTTTCTGACTCTAAAGGTAGCTCTTCTGCTGGGCCTGACACTTCTCAAGCAAGTATGAGATCTACAAGCTCTCTCTGTTGCCCCTTCCTGCCTTGTCTTTGCCCCTAGATTAGCCAAGGCCTTTCTATATCCTAGGCCGGATAATAGTTGTCATATCTGCTGCCCGGTAGTCTTGAAGGTTTCTGCCCTACTCCGTTCCTAACACCGGAACAAGTGAAATTGCACCTACTGTGTCCAGTAAGGGCTCTCTGTACTTTATATCCACCACTCCGGCTGGAGGCATAAGCTGGAGCAGATGCTGGTATGCTTTGGTGGCGACAGTAGAGGTGATGCTGTGTCAAAGCAGCACATCTGTAATTGGATTGTGGAAGCAATCTCTTTCACTTATGAGGCGTGCGGTCTCACTATGCATCTGGGAATAAGGGCTCATTCCACTAGGGGTTGTCGCCTCCTCGAAGGCTTTATCCAAAGGGATACCCTAACAGGACGTGTGTGCATGGGTGGGGTGGTCTATGCCGCACACATTCATTCGATATTACAGTCTGGACATGCATCCACCCCGGGCTCAAGTGTCTTGCAGTGATCCTTGGGCTTGGATCTTTTGAACAGGCCATACCCTCAGTATGACGGAGTGGGTATTCTTATTCCCACAGTGTGAGGCTCACGCAACGTTCAGTTCCTTTTGAAAGGGAATATCTGGGTTATGCATGTAACCCTGTTCCCTGAGAAGGGAAAGAGATGGTGCATAGCATTGTCATACTGGGGCATGCCTGTGAATTGCATCCTTGCTTAAGCTAATAGAGGCTAATGGCAGGCCTATAAATAGGCATGATTTCATACAAGCTTTAGATACCGTTCACATGTGAGGGCACTTCCCCCAGTGTGAAGCTCACACAATGACTCGTTCCCATCTCAGGGAACAGTGTTACATGCGTAAAAATAGATGTTTTTTTTTGTTTATCTTTATGTTTGTATTAAAGTGGACAGTGAGTTAAATCGTGAAAGTACATGCAGTATATACTTATGCAAATATCTGGTTTAGATGTGACAGGATTGATAAGCAAAAATGTTATGTAACTTCATGCTAACTTAATATGTCATTTAAGTCATATTATATATTTGACATTTTTATTTATTTTTTTTTGTTGGTAAGCAGTATAAAAGTAATAAAGAACAGAAAAACATCCCCAAAGGTCTTAGTTACCACTTATGTGTCTATTTTATGCCCACTTCATAAGTGTGTTATTAGAAAAGAAAATGCATGCATTGTGCTGCTGCCAGTGATTGGTTTATTGCATAATTGCATGAATGAGCAGGTGTACAGGTGCTCCTATTGAGTGAATGTAATTCATACTATGCAGTACATTTTAACCTCAAATACAGTCCCCTCTGAAACTATTGGAATGGCAAGGCCAATTCAGTTGTTTGTGCTATATACCAAAGACATTTGGGTTTATACAGATACGTGTTTAAAGTAAATAATAATTAATATTTGGACGTATATACCATGCTTGCAATAACTGCATCAAGCCAAATTGTTGGTTTCTTTCAGTTGTTATCAGTTTTGGGGGGTTTCGCTTTTCAGTCTCCTCTTCAGGAGGTGAAATGATGCTCAAATGGATTTAAGTCAAAATGGGTCTGTCACTTTTCCCCTGATAAAGTCCTTTGTTGAGTTGGAAGTGTGTTATGGATTGTCTTGCTGCATGATAAAGTTCTTCCTGATTAATTTGGATGAATTTCTCTGTAAAAAGGCAGACAAAATTTTCCTGTAAACTTCTGAATTCAAACTGCTGCTACCATCATGAGTTACATCATCAATAAAGATTAGCGAGCCTGTTCCAGAAGCAGCCATGCACGCCCAAGCCATGGTACTACCTCCACCATGTTTCACAGAAGAGCTTGTATATTTTGGATCGTAAGCAGAGGTTAATCCTGGTTCCAGAACATTTGTGGCTCGTCTTCTTTGTGAATTCCAATCCGGCTTTCTGATTCTTACTGCTGATGAGTGGTTTGCATCATGTGGGATGGCCTTTATATTTCTGCTCTTAAAGTCATCTTTGCATGGTGGATTGTGATACCTTCTCCTCTGCCCTGTGGAGGTTGTTGGTGACTGACTGTTGTTTTTGGGTTTTTCTGTAAAGCTCTCACAAAGTTTCTGTCATCAGCTGTTGTTGTTTTTTTTTGGTCGACCCATTCGGTGTCTGTTGCTCAGTACACCAGTTGTTTCTTTCTTTTTCAGGACATTCCAAATTGTTGTACTGGCTATGCCCAGTATGCAATTTGCGCAATGCCTTTGATTGATTTTCCCTCTTTACTCAGCTTCAAAATGGTTTGCTTTTCTTATATAGACAGAGCTCTGAACTTCATGTTGGCTTATCCTTTTTAACAACAAATGCAGTCTTCACAGGTAAAACTGATAGCTAAAACCAAGAGTAGATGATCAGAGCTATTTATTGTCTAAACAATCAATCTAACAGGACCCACATGGTTAACAAGAAACACATGTCAGTCACATGCTCAAATATTTTTGTTCACCTACAAATTGGGTGCTCTGATACAAAATGTGTTATGTTCTATGGTGTTTAACACATCTACATACAAATACCAGGAAATAAAACTGAAATTCTAAACTCTCATATTCCTCTTTTGATCTCAAACCAAAATTTCTTAAGTCTACAGCAAAAATAAATTAATTAATTGGCCTTGCCATTCCAATAGTTTCAGAAAGGACTTGCTATTCTTACATAATAGATGAATAACCTGAAATAATACTTATGATAGGTGCAGATCACTGTAAACTAAGATCAACAGAATTCACTCATGTAGAGTGGTAGTGCACAGACAAAATAATCCATAATCAATGTACTGCACAGTCCACTATTTTGATTTAAATGTTATAGCAATTTGGAGATTTATTGGATTGGATTTTAAAGTGTTTTTTCAGAGTTACAGACCATACTATATTTATCATTCAATTAACACATTAATACTTAATGCCACCTGTAAATCTGTTATGACTTCTATTTTTAGGACGCAAACCTTACCTATTCACATCACACTATTATTTTTCTATTGTTTCCAAGTTTTAAATAAGTAAGTAATTATTCCACCAGCACAGACTTTATTTCTGAACATTCAATAGATCATGGCATGACATCTATGACAAAATAAAAAATGTCTCCCAAAAATATTGAGGGAGAAAATCAGCAAACTATTAATAATTTGCCCCACCTCATCCATCAACTGGCGTACCCCTAGTTATGAGTCAATTCCCAGCCTTTGCGACACTTGAAGCTGCAATATCCTTTTTGTTCCCTAACCTGGTTGTTTTAACAGACTGGTCAGTTTATTGAATGGGGGGCAGAACCCAAGGATCCAGTAACATGACAACAGCAATTACTCAGGACACCCAGCACTGTGCAGACATAAGCAAACCTGTCCTAATGGATAGTCAGTGAATATTTGATAGAGGCATCCCTTTAGTTTTTTATACTTTACCTTACTTATTTTAGCTAACTTATTTTAGCATATTAGACTCTATAGACTACTAGACTCTATTTAATTCAAATGAGCATGCATGTAAGCTATGCTAGTTTAACTAGTCATTCTAATCATTCTATTAATCCTTCACCTTCCTTTCATTACATTGCTGCTGATGTCTATCTAGCTAAATAAAATGTTAATATATATATTTTGAAAGTTTTAATTAATCTCTGCCTCTGACACATGCTAAGTGTGTGACTGTGTATTTAAAACTGTCCTGGGAGATTTAATTCTCTGCCTCAGAGGTGTACAGCCCTACTGCACCAGTTTGATGGATAGTCCCCTCTCTGTGAGTTTCCATCCACTGCTTCCGGAGGGGATGTGACATAAATAATTGGTGTCACTCCCATCGACCGAGTGCCACACATTTGGAGAAGGGGCTAGAGCAACTCGCATATTAGAGCTCAGTTACCTCCCCACATCTGAGAATGCTTTCACAGGGAAATCTAGTATTGATGGCATAGATAAAATTCTTACCTGCCCAGTAAATAGTTGGAGAACAGCGATTTTCCATATACCTAAAAAACAACAACAACAAAAAAACATTTTACATAGGTGAAAACATGGATATTATATCATTAATATTAAATATTATAAACAGAAAAGTATTAACCAACATATTAACATATATTCAAGGGATATCCAAGAAATTTTATTAGTGTATTTTGTGCATTCTTGACTTATATTACTGTATTTATACAGTAGTCTATCTACTGTATTTGTGAAATAATTACAATGCTTCTCTATACTAAAAAGAAAATGTGTTTATTCCTGTTAACTCACTTAAAATGGAAGCTCGGGAAAAGCTCAGCAAAAGTCATAACATATAAAATTGTAACTATCTATTAGAGTACATTAATAATAATGGCTAGTGTATATTTAATGCTGCAACCATTAGACGTAACAGTTAATTCACAATAAGCATCTTAGGATGAGACAGACATGAGCAAATTCCTATCATAGCTAAACCTATTTAATTGTATCCATCTATCCATTTTATGTACACAGGGTCTGGAGGGGGTTTAGATCCTATTCCAGGGAACTTGGGTTACAAGGTGGGGGACACCAGTGATGGGGTGCCAACACACAATCGCACACACTATACAAACAATTGGGAAATGCCACTCAGCCTACAACACATGTCTTTTGGAGAGGGGGAGGAAACTGGAATACCCAGAAGAAACCCCGAAGCACATGGAGAACATGCAATCTCCCCAGACACAGAGCGGGATTCCACTGTGCCCTCTCCTATTTAATTTTCTTAAACAATGTAATGCTGGAGCAATACAGTTAGAAATAATTAGGTTTCTTATGCCTGCTTTGAAGTTTCAATGCAAGTTCAGGCAAAAGCTGAGGCACAGGCATATGTCATTTCGTTGCTAAACTGTAACCCAAATTTCTGAAAAATGTGCTCACATACAGTAAACATACATTTTTGTTTTACAATTTTCAAGTCAACTTTCCCAGTATATAGGGTTTCTATTGTTCAGGGACAAGTCCTGAAATTATCATCTGTGGTAACTGCACATACAGTATGTGTGATGGTCTGGGAAAAGATGTCAGATGATGCTATGGTTAAATAGCTATTTAACTTATAACGTAACCTTAAGCAACCCTGAATATATTGCTCCAAATATTTTTATTTAGTTTTATGCTTAGCTATTTTCCTGCAAAGATCATGTTGGGGAAGGAGCAAGTTTAAAAAACTTCATAATAAATGCAGATATTTTGCCTGAAGATGTCTAAAATCTTGTTAGTTGTGTGATTCTCTCACACAATGAATTTCATGCTTTGATCAAGTTGTTGGATAGATCCTTGCCATAGCGCAAAGGACCTAAACAGATATGAACTCAAAATATTCTGTGATGTTCCTGTTCTGCAGTCAGAATGGACTCTTTAAATGCAATTTTCTTAACAATGCCATAACTTTACTTCTGGCTGGGGTACAAGTAAAAGAGAAAAACATTTCAATGAAATGAAAGCCTGTAGTTTTTAGAACTATATTTCAACATGTGAAGGGTTTTCCCAGGCTGCCACAAGGCAATAGAGATAAGTAGATATTTAAAAATGCTAAAAATGCTTTAATTGAATTTAACAGAGTAGCGTATTTGCATGTGCATCAGTGAATGGAACAGTGTAGATATGATGTGAACATGATTCTTCAATAGCATGGGGGGAAAAGTTATGCACCGGGTTAATTGCAGGTGTAAAATGTTTCAACATAGATACACTCACACTGTATTCAAAACCAATCTCGAAAAACACTTCCTTTGCCTGTTATCTGATAATCACCTATCAAGCTTCCTCGTAATACTTTCAGGACAGACTGAAGTCACATTTGCAAGATATAGTAATATAGTTCTATATATTCGGGCACTTTACAAGTGTGAAAAGCCTAAGAAGTGTGTAAACTGCCTGCTGTTAAGGTTTAAGCATTTGGGATTGAAACTTGGTATCTACGGTTGCCCAGGCCTGTCTGGAAATGTAGACAAATAAGACAAAATGCAGGAGGAAGCACCTGCTTGCTGACGAGGAGCTATTTCCACCTTCAGTGCTGGGAGACATAGAGCTCTATTCCGGTGAATAACACAAGGGGCTTTCCCCCATTTTCCCTGTTTACCTTTTAAGTGCAGTGCCAGTGTCCAGCTGCACAGATGTGCAACCTGCATCCACACACTCCCAGACCTCCAGATGTTTCACACAAACAAGTATGCCAGCCTGTTGATGGGGAGCGGGGACACATGAGCATCTGTGACAGAATTTCCTGCTTTAAGCTTAATGAATTGCACAGGTGGATGTCACAAGTGCAGGGCAGTTACTCAGTGCTCTGGATTGCCTGGCATTCTTGGCCATTATGCCTTAATTAATGTTTTATCAAGAGAATTATGAGTTAAGTTTAGTTTTAAAAATACTACATACTCCGTGTTGTGCTAGGTAATAATGCTCTTCAGAACAGTACCATGTGCACTCAAATTACATTACTATGTCAAAGCTGGCATGGACTGACCTTTGTTTTTTTTTTTTAAATATGGGCCCATTTCCAAGGTCATGTCTCCTCAAGCCATCAGTTGTAGACAAAGAGCGATTCCACAGAGGAAGAGAGATGTGTGAGGTTGTCCTCGGAGTAACAGCTAAACAACTGCCCCTCGAACACATTGTCCAGTTTATTGCCGAGTTGATTTGTCCATCGTCTCATATAATAAAGGGAGAATGAATGACCGAGAGCCTGTCCGGTTTGATGTGTGAGACGGTCAGAGGAGTTTTCCCACACGGTGAGAGGAAGAGTGAAAATGGTCTCACACTATGTAGCTTCTCCCCCCCTTCCATTTAGGAAGCACCAAGCACAGTTATGAATGGGGTTTCTCTGCCTTTGTCCTCCGATGGAGGAAGATTGGCACAGTTTGCATTAGGTGCGTGAGTATGTGAAGGTGATGTGGATGAGAAAGCACTACTTCACTTTTACCAGGCTATTCCTTATTGTTCTTTGAAAGGTTATGCCTCCTGTCCAACATTCACAAACACCAATGGGCTCATTAATAAAGCTGATATCAATCAGTTTGCTTAGTTTGCTAGTGTGGCCTGAAGAATTTATCACAGATGTAACAGACACACACACACACACACACGCACACGCACACGCACACACACATACACACACAATGAAATGGAGCAACAGAAGGGCAAATTTTGCTGTGTTAGCACATGCTTGACAATATGCAGAGTCTTTCTCTTTCTCTTCTTTTCTATTTCTTTCTTCCCTATTTTCCAGTGCTATTCAGGTTATACTGGGGAACAGGATGCAGTGCCTGGGGACCTGAGTTGTAGGGACACAATATCCGCAAACCCTGGGAAAATCAGTGTGGAAAAAAGAATCTATAACCAGGACACCCTCAACAAAGCTCCCATCACACACCTGCAACAGATGCTGTCAGAGAGGCCCCTCTCGCTGAACATCACAAACACAGGTGGTCTCCCAAAAACCCATGGTAGCTTGGCCATAAAGTCATGCTTCTTTTCTGTGAAGAAAAAAAAATGCATAGGAAGCAAGTTTGATTGTTTCTTGATATCATATTGTTCATGTAAGTTTTCGTATTAATCTGATAGATGTCTTCCTGGTTTGAAGGAAAATACATTTGTTTGGAAAGATGTTTGTTTAGGATGAAACCATTCATTCATTCATTCATTCATCAAGACTCATTGTTAACTGTGCGATTTCCTTCCCTCTGTTTTTATTGACTCCCTCAGATGTGTAAACATGAAACACATCAAGATGAATGATTTCAACTCATAAGTGACTGACTAGGAAATTAGGTACAATAAGTATGCACACGGAGAACAATGCCTTATGTTTTATTATGAACTAAAACTCCATTCAGAAATAATTTTGCCTGTAATATGTGATCATACAACATTTAGATTTCATATAGTTGACACCTTCTAATGAGTATCATGGACAGTTTGGATTGGCAATGCTTAATTATGTATGAATGACACCCATCTTGCATCCAATGTTTCCCAGGATAGTCTCCAGATCCACCAGAACCCTGATCAGGATAGAAAAAAAATGTTTCAAGGAAGAATGAATTAAACTCTTCACGCAGTCTTCAAAATCCCTGCATAAATTTATCACTCGTAACTACCAGAAAATCTATATATCTCTAAAGCTCAATTCTCAAATGACACATGTACATACTTTATTTCAAAACTGTTTACATTTCCCTTCAAAACCAAATGCATTTGTGGAGGGATTTCAAATTAATAGCAGTTAGCTAAGTAGAAAATAATTTACTCAAATATAGTAAATCACAACCTTAAAAAGGGCCACAGAAATGTTCAGAGGCAGTGTGCACCGGACTATCATACCACAATCCCAGAATCAAGATATATTGTATAATATAAAGTGACTCATTTCTGATGGCCTGTATGGCCTTGGTCTAGCAAGGACAATATGAGAGTTGGGACAAACATTTCAGTGTCCTCATGCAGTCACATACTGATTTTCAGTCCATTCAAAAATTCTGTTACTTTCTCAGTTACTTAAGCACACATTAGAGGCTGAAAGCTTATGATCAAGTTAGTTTATTATGTTATGGTCAAGATTTTAGTTTTTGTTTCTGTTATACTGTATATGATATATCCTCTTCAATTATTGCAAGGTGTGCCATTCTGTTTGAAACACAATCAACGGGGAAGATCGACAATTACAATACAATGAAACTAAAAAAAATATAATAAACATGTCATTGTGTTCTATTTGACAAGATGATGGAAGTTTCAAAGATACACAGTGCTAGGATTTTTTAAAAAGACTATTTCAATACATGTTTGTAGATCACATGGCCAAAAGTACAGTATGTAGACCCCTGACCATCACACAAAGAAATGTTGTTCTTCTCTAGTCTTTGAATAATTTAACATTGCAATTTCACTTAATGGGAAGTAAGAGGCTCAAACCTGTTCCAGCATGACAATGTCCCTGTATGCAAAGTTAGCTCCATGAAGATATGGTTTGCAAGGTTGGAGTAGAAGAACTTGAGTGACTTGCACAGAGCCCTGTCTTCAAGCCGACTTAACACCTTTGGGATGAACTGGAATGCCGACTGTGCACCAGGCCTTCTCGCTCGACGTCAGTGCCTCGCCTCACTAATGCGCTTGTGTCTGAATGAACACTAATCCTCACAGACATGCTCCAAAATCTAGCAGAAAACCCTCTCTGATGAGTAAGGGTTATTAAAACAGAAAAGGGGTACTAGGAATGGGATGTTCAAAAGTACATATAGGTGTGATTGTGAGGTGTCCACAAACTTTTGGGGATATGGTGTATGCTTTGATAGTTGTAGTGTATTTACCATGGATATGCTAAATATGCTAAGCTTTGCATTTGAGAGAACCTCTGAAGCATTTTCAAATGTGAACTTAGTAGTAAGGTTCATTAGAAATTGTAGAAAAAACAAAAACCATCTTAAATGACAATTGCACAAGTGCAAGATTACGAGGGGAAAAATACAAAGAATATTGAACTTTAGAGAAAAAAACTATGTACAGTCTGAGACAACTGTTCATCACACCATCATTATAAGATTTGCACTGAAATTAAAGTAAAGCTGGGGTTATTTGCTGTTTTGCTACTGTTAGTCTGTACTCTCTTGATTTGTGAGCTTTGCTACCCTCTAGTGGGTATTTAAAAGTAAAACAAACAAACAAACAAACAAACAAACAAACAAACAAACAAATATCTCTAAATCCTCTAAACGGAAATGAAGATATTTCTCCAAAACTGAAACCCAAAAAGATATTGAATCACATTCACAGTATAATTAAAACAATCCACAGAGTTAGTTTTGTGTGTTATTAACAGTGATAGTGTGATCCTGTGGTTGTCAGTTTACTTCTCTTTACTCCACTTCACCCCATAATACAGTATATCCATTAATGTTAATAAAAAAGTAATAAAGTGTTATAGAAAGGATGCATGTTGTGAAAACAAGTAAAACTAAGAACAGTTTACATCAAGGAATTTAATGGCACAGTACAAAAACCACAGTGACCGAAAGCAGGAAATACATTTGCGTGACTTAGTAAACAACATCCTGTAATTGAGAAGAGATATACTGGATTACATTCTAATTTGTAACAATTTATATGGTGTTCCTGCTTTCCTGCTGTGCTCATGAACCTTTTCTTGAAGAGATGACTTGTTCCATATTTTAATCAGATTTTCATTCTGTATGAAGTCTAAAAGAAACAAAGCTTGTGAATTGAGCAGTAGTGAAGAGGAAAAGGAGGAGATTAGCAGATTAAACAAAGACCACGGTGGTGCATTTATCTATTTCGGCTAATGTGGTCTCCCAGGGCATGCGCATGGCCTCAGTGTATAGACTGAGCGTGCGTGCGTGCGTGTGTGTGTGTGTGTGTGTGTGTGTGTGTGTGTGTGTGTGTGTGTGTGTGTGTGTGTGCATGTGCAAGCCAGTAAGAAACAGATGCTGAAAGAGAGATATTCTGATGAAGGTCTTTGGGTACTTCAAATTGGATTCTGTCTTACAAGTTGACTCCAAAGAAAATGTAAGTAAATAAGAGACGATACATGATTTGATATTAGTTATGAACATTTAGAACTTAAAGGTGAAGGTAGATCTATCTCAAAGTTAATTCCATTACCATTTTAAATTTATTGTTAATACCAGGCCCTTTGACATGCAAGTGTCTTGATATGCAAGTGACTTGATATGCAAGTTTATATTCTGCAGCCTCAGATTATGTTGTATTATATTTTCTGTCTTACTGACATCGTGAAGCTTCATTGTAAAAAAGCTAAGAATTTATTTATTTATTATTATTTATTTATTTGTTTATTTGTTTATTTATTTATTTTGTCGTATGTCTGTTCTAACATTTGTGATTCCTTTGTTTTGTTTCACTTTCTGTAACTGAATGTAACCTATGTTACATTATTGCTAACAGTCATATATTTTTCATACTGTGTTTGTGTAACTAGTTTAGATGTGGTTCATGTCAAAAAATTAAACATGAAATTCTGAAAATTATTCCAATTCACGCTCATGCTTGTAGAGTTAAGATATAAAAATATCAACCCCTTTCATGTGTTTTGTCTTTTTTCTGTTTTCTATGCATCTTTATTGTGTTTTAGGTTTTATTTTAAGGAGTTGTTTATCTATGCAGCAGATGTTGTCTTGATTATCCCTTAGTATGAAGGTACAGATATTGACTAGAGAGCTGAATGCTGACATTAGTGGAGACTGACACTTCCATGTTAAAGTGCAGCTGTTCACTAGCAGGTATGTTTATATTTTAATGTTACATCTAAAAATACTGAAAACACCTCTGAATATTATACTCTGTTATACTAGTATAGGTAAGTATATTCTAGTATAGTACCAGAAATAAGGATGGTTACTTCCTTGGGAAAAGAAACAACAACAAAAAAAATAATTTCTTCAAAAAGCAGCAAAATTCAGAGGATTGAAGAATTTATAATGTTTTTCTATCTGTCTTTCAAGGATGGGTTGCATTTGCAGTGATGAGAATAAACATAAAGAAAGACACCACTCAAATAACAATTCAGCAGCCACCTCTAACTCACATGTACGTACTTCGAGCGTGAAATGTAAAATTCATAAAATCATAGTGACAGTAAATCCTAGTGAGTTTTATTTATTTATTTTTTTTTTGCAGTACGTGTATCAACTGTTGCTTGTTGATCAATTTATTTATTTATTTTTGTTTCTTCTACTTTTTATTTTCAGCAAAGGGCACACAGTGGGGCAAACTTTGGTAATGTCTTTGACAGTTTTTTTAAAAAAAAGTCACACCAATAAATTATAACAATTTTTGTTATCATGAACGTAAACACAGAAAATAAATTTCATTTATGCTCCATTATATCCTTTTAGCCCACAGAATATAAGTAGTCTCATTCTAAAATAGAGATGTACCTCAGCATTTGTGGTTGCAAATTCAAAATTATATTGTTGTACGATTCATTTAAGTGTTAGGACATCAGTCTATTATTATGTGTTTATTATTATTATGTGTTTTACAGAACATATGTCAGTTGAGTTTTCAAAGCAATTTGATAAATTTAATGATGTGAATATGCTTACCCTTTGATTTTATATGAAGATGAAGACATTGTCATTGCGCAACATGATTTCAACCCAACCAACGATAGCGACCTTCCATTTAAGAAAGGAGAGAAACTCAAGATAATACATGAGTGAGTAATAATACTTACATATACATGACTGTAAATTAAATTACACAAGGCATACTGATCCAATATCAAGAAGATCCAACATTGTAAATTAGTACCATGCAGAGCAATATCAAGGAATTAAATTAAAAAGCACTGTGGCCTACCAATCTTGACTAACTATGGCTTAATTGTGTTAAAGAAATGGGGACTGGTGGTTGGCTAAATCTCTGATTACTGGGGATGAGGGATACATACCATGCACGTATGTTTCCCGAGCTCACACGTTGGAGGTTGAAAAGTATGTAACTGGCTTTCCTTTATCCTACTGATGTAAATGTGCTACTTGTGTAAATATGCTACATGTTGTAGTCTATATTCATGAGATCATTTATTCTGCTTGCTCTAGATGGTTTTTCAAAAATTTGAGCCGCAGGCAGACAGAACGTCTTCTGCTAGCCCCGGGGAACAGGATCGGTTCATTTCTCGTAAGAGAGAGCGAGACAACTCCAGGTCAGGACTAGAGAACTGGTTTTCTGTCAGTATTAGCCAATTTCATGTAATGTGTGGTATATTTCAAAATATATCATACACCAACAGGTTCTAATCCACAGATCTTTCATTTTTGGCTATAGTCATTACAGTGACCCTATGACACAGTGGATATACTTGTAATATGCAGACTGCAAATTAATAATCTTGGACTTGGATAAGGAGAACTCATGAATTGTTCTTGAGACCCCCGAATACGAGTCCTTCTTACACTGCAGTCACTGGTATCTAGACTTAGACTTATAAATACCTACAGTGCCTTGTGAAAGTATTCGGCCCCCTTGAACTGTTCGACCTTTTGCCACATTTCAGGACTCAAACATAAAGATATAAAACTGTAATTTTTTGTGAAGAATCAACAACAGATGGGACACAATCATGAAGTGGAACCAAATTTATTGGATATTTCAAACTTTTTCAACAAATAAAAAACTGAAAAATTGGGCGAGCGAAATTATTCAGCCCCCTTTAGTTAATACTTTTTAGCACCACCTTTTGCTGCGATTACAGCTGTAAGTCGCTTGGGGTATGTCTCTATCAGATTTGCACATCGAGAGACTGAAATTTTTGCCCATTCCTCCTTGCAAAACAGCTCGAGCTCAGTGAGGTTG
>JAFFST010049211.1:17854-46408 GCA_022414735.1 Noturus placidus | reverse complement strand
AGGGTGCGTTCAGGGTGATGAGCTGTGTTGCTTTTACGCCAAACATAATGTTTTGCATTGTTGCCAAAAAGTTCGATTTTGGTTTCATCTGACCAGAGCACCTTCTTCCACATGTTTGGTGTGTCTCCCAGGTGGCATGTGGCAAACTTTAAACGACACTTTTTATGGATATCTTTGAGAAATGGCTTTCTTCTTGGCACTCTTCCATAAAGGCGAGATTTGTGCAGTGTACGACTGATTGTTGTCCTATGGACAGAGTCTCCCACCTCAGCTATAGATCTCTGCAGGTCATCCAGAGTGATCATGGGCCTCTTGGCTGCCTCTCTGACCAGTCTTCTCCTTGTATGAGCTGAAAGTTTAGAGGGACGGCCGGGTCTTGGTAGATTTGCAGTGGTCTGATACTCCTTCCATTTCAATATTATCGCTTGCACAGTGCTCCTTGGTATGTTTAAAGCTTAGGAAATCTTTATGTATCCAAATCCGGCTTTAATCTTCTTCACAACAGTATCTCGGACCTGCCTGGTGTGTTCCTTGTTCTTCATGATGCTCTCTGTGCTTTAAACTGACCTCTGAGACTATCACAGAGCAGGTGCATTTATACGGAGACTTGATTACACACAGGTGGATTCTATTTATCAACATTAGACATTTAGGTCAACATTGGATCATTCAGAGATCCTCACTGAACTTCCGGAGAGAGTTTGCTGCACTGAAAGTAAAGGGGCTGAATAATTTTGCTCGCCCAATTTTTCAGTTTTTTATTCGTTGAAAAAGTTTGAAATATCCAATAAATTTCGTTCCACTTCATGACTGTGCCCCACCTGTTGTTGATTCTTCACAAAAAAAATACAGTTTTATATCTTTATGTTTGAGGCCTGAAATGTGGCAAAAGGCCAAACAGCTCAAGGGGGCGAATACTTTCGCAAGGCACTGTGTGTGTATATATATATATATATATATATATCAATCATCCTTAATAAATGTCAACAATACCTTCAAAGGGAATAATATAGTCTTTCACATGTTTAAAACACACTCCATTTCATATAGTATAAATTTTAGTCCATGAGTGAAAGCTTTAATCTTGTCACTCAGTCTGTAATGGCTGCCACTGAAACACAGCAGCCTAAACCACAGCAAACTTGCATATCGCGCAAGTATTTAGACACCAAAGGAGAAGAAAAAAAGTTCTGTAAATTCTGGCAGATCTCCATAAACACAATGTCTCAGGGACCCTGTGCAACTTTTACTGACCTCTGAAGAGTTCATTTTTGGAGTTTAGCATTAGACACCTGACTGGGAGATTTTGTTGTGTATGTTTTTTAAATAGAGATGCTAATTGTATATTCAACAAAATCTGTTTTTGCTTTATGTCAGTTTTAAACATTATTGATACTTAATAATATCTGTAGTGATTTGGTGTATTTAATGTATTTATAAATGGACTAAACTTGTTGCTAGCTCCATATACCGAACTATTTTAGCTAGCTAGTTAACCTAATTTGAGTTTAAAATCCTTTCCTTGGCATAGAAATGCCTGGCTATACTGCTTATTTACGTGTCTGTGATTTACATATTAGCAGCTCACAGCTAAAACCTTCTTTTTTTTTAAAGCAAGTGTACAGACTGGTATATTTTTGTTGCTGAGGTGTTATCTTCTGGAGTGCATCTTTTGATCTTTTAGTATGTAACATTCACCTGGAAATATAAATATAGAGTGTTTGTAAAAAATTTTTTAAGGTGCATAAGGTAAAGTTTAAAAGTACAATACATTCACCTTATCAGGTTTATATTAGATACTAAATGGGCCTTTAGTATGTGAGAGGACTACTCCATCAAAAAGGAATTGTACAGTTAAGCAACCTTTTTCTGAAAGTGAACTTACCATTTATTATTTGTAACTATGGCATGTACTTAGAGTTTTAACAGCATAAATAATCATATGTCGGAGTGTGCAGTACACCTCTGTTGTAGTCATTTATTGTAACAGTTTTTTTGTTATTGTTGTTGTTGCTGATAATTTTACATATGTTTAGTTTGACACCGGATTCAGAGTCTTGTGGGGGGAACGACATTTGTGTCAATGGAATAGCAGATGTGATACAAAGAATGACAAAGAAAAAATGTCTAATAAGCTATGTCCATCCATAGTGTGACAAAATCTTATCAAACACCCAGACGGAGTTTTGTTTAACCAAGGTTTTCCAAAAATGTTACCCACAGGTGCTTTCTCCCTGTCTATAAGAGACATGGCACCAGAGCATGGTGATGTAGTCAAGCACTATAAGATCCGTACGCTTGATAAAGGCGGATACTACATCTCCCCCTCCCTGACCTTCATGTCTCTGCAGGAACTAATACAGCACTACTCAAGTGAGTAAAACCAATCCTGTTATTCAACAAATACTTAACTGTCATCTTTACAGTACTATGTTCATGCATTTTCTTACAAGAGTTTCTTACAGCTGGTAATTGAAACTCTAATCATTTTCAGGTTTCTAGTTCTAGTTTTATGTGGCATACCAATCCTGTACAACAATCACTGGAGTGAAATAAGCTATGAAACTTCTTATCTCTTGAGCATGAGACCCTCATGTCAGAAACTGTGTGCACTTCTTGTCATGCCTCTAAATGTTTTTTTTTTTTTTTTTTTTTTTTTTGGTCTGTACATGTTTGCAGGATCAGCAGATGGTCTGTGTCAGAGGCTGGGAAGTCCCTGTAGATCCGCTGCTCCTCAGATGCCCTGGGGTGAGGATGAGTGGGAGATCCCAAGGGAAACATTAAAGATGGTGAAGAAGCTTGGTGCTGGGCAATTTGGAGAGGTCTGGATGGGTAAGTAAGAAGCAGGGCACTATTATCCTATAAATAAATAAATAAATATCTGCCCCCTGATTGATTATGTGCTAAAATGGTACCAATAGCTCAACTGACTGAAAAAAACAGAGGTTTAAAGGTTATGTCAGCTTACTGTAAAAGCCCAAATGTACCCTGTAACCAATTATTGTCTAAGCATTGAATGTAAATGTTACAGACTGCCCTAGTATTTCTTGCTAACTTTATTTCCACCCTCCAGATGAATGATTTATACTATTGCTGGTAAGCTAAAGACTGTTAGACAGTGCTTATCATTGGTTACTGTTTCAAGTACCTCACCGTTTTATCCCAAAAGACAATCTACTTTCAGTCCACCTGTAATGTTAGAGTCTATTTAGTGCTATCAGCTCTTTGCTTTATGGCTTTCGGAAGCATACCCAAGAGTGTCATTCTATCCCAAGTGGCGCAATGCAGGTTGCTCATCCATTTTTAGTTTTCCTTTTTTTTTTTTTTTTTTTGGAGTGATTACCTCATGTATTAGCATTGCAAAAACACAATTTCTCCTTATTTTATTTTACTTGGTTTAACTATGATGGCCATCTTTGTGTCATGGCAAACAACAAATATTGATTATACAGCTGTTTACTGAAACCTCAATATCTCGGCTCAGGCTGGTTCTAGCTCCTTGGAACAAAAACTGTTCTGTAGAGCACATTATAAGGTGCATATAAGCCCAAATATAATGGTCAAGATTGCTTGTTCCAATTCTAGGGATAATTTAAAATGGAAAGGGTTTATGTCTCCGTATAAAATTTTTAGGGGGTACATAGGTACAGTATCTCACGAAAGTGAGTACACCCCTCACATTTTTGTAAATATTTTATTATAACTTTTCATGTGACAGCACTGAAGAAATGACACTTTGCTACAATGTAAAGTAGTGAGTGTACAGCTTGTGTAACAGTGTAAATTTGCTGTCCCCTCAAAATAACTCAACACACAGCCATTAATGTCTAAACCGCTGGCAACAAATGTGAGTACACCCCTAAGTGAAAATGTCCAAATTGGGCACAATTAGTAATTTTCCCTCCCCGGTGTCATGTGATTGGTAGTGTTACAAGATCTCAGGTGTGAACGGGGAGCAGGTGTGTTAATTGTCATTTCTCTCACACTCCCTCATACTGGTCACTGGAAGTTCAACATGGCACCTCATGCAAAGAACTCTCTGAGGATCTGAAAAAAAGAATTGTTGCTCTACATAAAGATGGCCTAGGCTATGAGAAGATTGCCGAGACCCTGACACAGAGCTGCAGCATGGTGGCCAAGACCATACAGTGGTTTAACAGGACAGGTTCCACTCTGAACAGACCTCACCATGGTCGACCAAAGAAGTTGAGTGCACGTGCTTAGCATCATATCCAGAGGTTGTGATTGGGAAATAGACGTACGAGTGCTGCCAGCATTGCTGCAGAGGTTGAAGGGATGGTGGGTCAGTCTGTCAGTGTTCAGACCATATGCCGCACACTGCATCAGATTGGTCTGCATGGCTGTCGTCCCAGAAGGAAGCCTCTTCTAAAGATGATGCACAAGAAAGCCTGCAAACAGTTTTCTGAAGACAAGCAGACTAAAGACATGGATTACTGGAACCATGTCCTGTGGTCTGATGAGACCAAGGTTCGGATGTTTCAGACCATTGGTTCAGATGGTGTCAAGCATGTGTGGCGGCAACCAGGTGATGAGTACAAAGACAAGTGTGTCGTGCCTACAGTCAAGCATGGTGGTGGGAGTGTCATGGTCTGGGGCTGCATGATTGCTGCCGGCACTGCTGACCTACAGTTCATTGAGGGAAACATGAATGCCAACATGTACTGTGACATATTGAAGTAGAGCATGATCAGTATGCAGTATTCCAGCATGATAACGTCCCCAAACACACCTCCAAGACAACCACTGCCTTACTAAAGAAGCTGAGGGTGAAGGTGATGGACTGGCCAAGCATGTCTCCAGACCTAAACCCTATTGAGCATCTGTGGGACATGCTCAAACGGAAGGTGGAGGAGCACAGGTCTCTAACATCCATGAGCTCTGTGATGTCATCATGGAGGAGTGGAAGAGGACACCAGTGGCACCCTGTGAAGCTCTGCTGAACTCCATCCCCAAGATGATTAAGGCAGTACAGGAAAATAATGGTGGCCACACAAAATATTGACTCTTTCGGCCCAATTTGGACATTTTCACTTAGGGGTGTACTCACTTTGGTTGCCAGTGGTTTAGACAGTAATGGCTGTGTGTTGAGTTATTTCGAGGGGACATAAAATTTACACAAGCTGTACACTCACTACTTTACATTGTAGCAAAGTGTCATTTCTTCAGTGTTGTCACATTAAAACATATACAGTAATCAAATATTTACAAAAATGTGAGGGGTATACTCACTTTTGTGAGACACTGTAAGTATATTGTGAATTCAGAATATTTCAAGTTTGAGATTCTCTCTCTTTTGAATGGGGGCGAGAAAGTGCAATTTTTAAAAATTTTCCCTCAATTTCGTGTTGAATATCTCAGAAATAATTGCTCTATAGTAGCATTCTGCTGTAAAAAAAAAAAAAAATTTGTTTGAGATTCCACTTGTTACAGAGCTATGGTTATTAGCAATACAAAAATAATAAAAAATGAACAGTATTTTACAATAATTATGTTTATGATTGGTATATGATAGCTTATGCTTACCAATGAGGTTTAAAATGTTACTCAAATCTGCTGTGTTTAGCTCCAACCTCCAAACTCATCTGCCTGTAATTTTCTAGTAATACTGAAGACCTGGCTTAGCTTATTCAGGTGTGTTTGATTAGGGCTGGAGCTAAACTGTGAAGGATAGTGAACCTCAAGGGCCAGATTTGAAGAACCGGCCTGATCTATCATGTTGGTACATGTGTGCAGTTGGTATGTGTGAATAGATTTGATCCAAATTTGGAATTACAGTATTCAGTTGGGTGTTTAACAAATGAACAATGTCATAAACAGAGTTGTGGTGTTGTTTCTCTTGTGATAAAGCAGTAAGTCACTACAGCTTAAGAAAAACTTTATAATTTTTGGAGCACTTGAAATGGACTGACAAAAGTCTGATCACAGAGCTCAAGTTGTGACTAATCAGTAGAGGGAAAAACTAACAAGTAGAGGGGGATAAAAGCAGATGTAATATTACTGTATATAAGACAGAATCTGGTTAAGAGATAGGACGCATCCGAGAAGCTACCCATCTCCAAAAAGATAAAGCAAGCTAATTTTAAAGAAGGTTCTTCTTAAAGATGAAATCACAGCATTTTTGCTATCTAGGACACCTGTGGTTATTTGTGATGATTACTGATACTGATACTGATAGCGAATGACAGGAATTAGCTTCTTGGGAGGCAGTGATAAATATGAATAACGAAATGAAATAACAGTCAGACACATTATGGGTGTACTTCACAAAAGTATTCACAGCAAACTGGTAAGACCTCTTTGACACACCAGTTTATTTACTGAGACAATTTTCCCACTACTCAGTCTAAACACCAAATGAATTGTTTCACTGTAAAAGTTTTACAGTATGTATTGAGAGAGTTGATCATCTATTGTATGTGTATTCCAGGGTACTATAAAAACAACCAGAAGGTGGCCGTTAAGACTCTAAAAGAAGGAAGCATGGAGCCAAAGGCCTTCCTGCAGGAGGCTAATCTCATGAAGAAGCTGCAGCATGAAAGACTGGTGAAACTTCATGCTGTAGTCACAAAGGAACCCATCCTCATAGTCACAGAGTTCATGGCAAATGGTGAGGATATTTTCAGCATTATGTGTCTGAGTAGAAGTAGACTGAAGGATATCCATTTAAAGTATTATTTACCATTGATTAATTTTCATTGAACTAATTTCAGGGAGCTTATTAGACTTTCTGAAAACAGGCGATGGCAGAAAACTAAAACTGCCCAAGCTGATCGATATGGCAGCTCAGGTTGGTACAACTTGTTTATAATTCACATCAGTCTTGTTACGTGTTCATTTATCCTTGAACAGTCAGTAAAAGTACTTGATGGTTTTAGTTTTTGTATATTAAGAATTTTTTTTTTTTAATAACATCCAAAATGTTTTAGATACACACTGCAGACTACTTGTGCTATTTTTAGAGCCAGTGTATGTATGTATATGTTGTAAAGGTAGTGGAAAAAACCTATGATCAGTTTGTGGTCAGGCTATGCGCATGTGCTTTAAGCAACGTGATTAACTTCCTGACCAGAAATGACATCACTTTTTCCATCGTACCCCCTTTCCTGAGAGTATGCGAATGCAGTATGAGGGTGAATTTCCGTTTTTAATTCTCTAAACCAGTCCGGGTCAATATCTGCACTGTGAATGAAAAAGGGGGTTTATATTTACTTATACTATGTTATTGAAAGACTTCAGATTCATAATCTTCATAGATACTCTGATGAACGTTTTAAATGTATATTGTGTCTAAAATTATTTGTCAGTTTGTGTATACAACACAAATGTTTAAAAAATTGTATACATTAAAAAAAAATGACCCACTCTTTTGTAACAGATTGCAGAGGGTATGGCCTATATAGAAAGAAAAAACTACATTCACAGAGACCTTCGCGCTGCCAACATATTGGTGTCAGATACCCTGCATTGTAAAATAGCCGACTTTGGCCTGGCCAGGATTATAGAGACTGAGTACACGGCACAGGAAGGTATATCTGCTTCATTCTTCCTGCATCTCTTTCAGACTGTTCTCACTTTGCACTCTGCAAATATGATCCAACTAAGGTTATGCAAAACCACCCTTTGATAATAACTTCAAATGTGAATTATTTAGAAAAGTTTCCTCAGGAAATAATTTGATGACTAAAATTTTGTTGCTCTGAGTGAATATTTCATTACAGTTGTAGTACGATTTACAACATTGATAAACAACATTGATAATATACATTTATGTAGACAAAAGCATAGATAATCATAATTTAGTAGCTATGTTCCCATAGTCTTAAATCATTTGGCCAAAAATATAATAATGTATTTGATGTGATATAATAATTAGCTGAATATTGAGAAATGGTTGAAGTTCTAGCCGAAGTGGGGTTGGAGTGGGGGGCATGTGTCGCTGTTATTAGTTAACCCCTTAAACTCCTGGGCAAGTAAAAATGCCAAAATATTAAGTTTTTAATGGTCTTAACAAGAAATAATTGCTCAGGAAATGAGCAAAAATGTAACAAATAGATAAAGTAACTTAGTATGGTACAGCTTTTCTTTTTGATTTCTTTAAATATTTAAGCATTATGATTATACTTGCAGATAGCTTTTTCTTTTTATTTAATTAAATTTTTTTTCTTGATTTTGTACACCAATACATATGTTAGTTTGGATTTTTACATCAAACATTTGAATCATTATCATGATTTTACCTTTACATACAAAAAGACTATATAAGTGAATTTCCCTGTTTCTAGCTTTTCCCCCAAAAAGTTCACTGCAGTAAAAGTGAGCAAATAATGGCACAGGACATCTCAGGAGTGCATTTGATTAATTCTTCCTAATCTTATGACCAATGATTTATTGTTAGGAGCATTAAAAGCTTAATATTTAGCTATTTTGGGCTTGCCCCCCTTTTTTTGCCCAGGGGTGTAGACTCACACGATGCATTGGTGAGTGCTCTTCTAACTACATGGTTTCATGTTAGATTTACTGTAGTTACAGAATAAGTCAAATTAGATACTGAATAATAGCCTGTGCTTTAATATGAAAGACGAAAAAAAAGCAGAGATTTTAAGAGAGAGTTGGTCAATGACTAATTCTAAGATGCAAATGACGTCAGCATGTACATGGTATAATTCGATGTTTGAAAATTTACACACACACACACACACACACACATATATATATATATATATATATATATATATATATATAACCTTAACTATGGAACGCATACTTTATCTCTTTCATTCCCCCACACAGGAACATTAGCACACACACACACACACACACAAGAAATAAATACAGATATTATTATTTGTCTTTGTGTAATAATCAGGTGCAAAGTTTCCAATTAAGTGGACCGCTCCAGAGGCGATCAATTTTGGGACATTCAGCATCAAGTCAGATGTCTGGTCCTTTGGTGTTCTCTTGACTGAGATAGTAACCTATGGAAGAGTGCCTTATCCAGGTAACATGTAGTCTTAAGCCTTTTAAATGATCTTCATGAACATGTCTGATCACTTTCATCTGCAGTATCTTGCCTTGATATACAGTATATACCAACCACTGACAACATTTTTTCCCCAGCTTTTACAATTTCGACCTATAACATTGCCTGTGCTTTGCTATAGGAATGACGAATCCGGAGGTGATCCGTAACCTGGACAAGATGTACAGAATGCCATGTCCAGATGACTGTCCTGAAGAACTCTATGACATAATGATGGCATGCTGGAGAGAAAAGGCTGAGGAGAGACCCACTTTTGAGTACCTGCAAGACACACTCAATGACTTCTACATTGCCACTGAGGGCCAGTATGAGATGCAGCCATAGCTTCTGCATCCAGTCCAAACAGACAAATGGATAGGATACAAGGAAAATTATGGCACTCTTTGGAATTTAGTTCACAGGCCTTCATGCATTTGATATGATGTCTAAGCCATGACAGACAATTTACAAATATGATGTATAAGATGTCATTTCTGTTCAGGAAAGCCTTGAGTAACTAATTCAGTAAATGACTCTACCTTTGGGACAATATTCATGTACTATAAGCACATTCTGGACACATCATGTTTGCACATTTCGCAACGTTGAGGTCATGCACCAACTGTGGCACTTTGAAGAAAAGGTGTGGATCATCATTATTGCTGTCCTGCTAATGTGGACATCAATTTGTTTTCTCCTTGAAGATCTGCCAGGTGTGGCACTGCAGGGAAACAGAAACGCTTCAGCAAGGATATCACTGAAGTATATCGAAATCAGCTTTTGTTACGTAAAATCTGAGATTTTTAAATATTTTATATACATGTATACATTTCAATATATGTGATGTCTTTTTCTAGCTAAATGTTTTAAAGTTAACTGTACTCAAATGTATTAAATTAAAAAGAATGGAACTAAAGTTGGCCAGTAGAGTAAAATAGCATGTGAAGGAACCATTGTGAACTTATGGCAAAGCAGAACAATAATCAGTAAATTTTCTCAATATTTGCTATGTAACATTGTAATCTAATGTACATAGAACATAACATATTTTGAAAAAAAAAACATGACAACAACAACCAAACAATGAAAGATCTATTGGCAGTATTAGCACATATATTAGTAGTAGAATCTAATAACTTAAGTGTCTCCTTCTTTGTAAAACCATATATTTCCAATACTATTATTATTACTATTATTATTATTATTATTATTATTATTATTATTATTATTATTATTATTATTATTATTGTTATTATTATTATTATTATATTTTTAATCTTTGTAAATGCTTGATTGAATAATGGACTACTTTGGGGTTGAAACTACTCTGATACAGAGAGATAGAATCCAGTCTCAAAAGTTGTACTCAAGTTTGTGTTTAAGACACACCTAAAGCACTCCTCCCTTCGCTCTCTTGGAGTTCCCCATGAGGCTGAGCCATGTTTGTAGATAAGAAATGAAAATGACACCAATTCCCCAGAGCTGCTCCTTAGGTTTCCTGCTTAGCAGAAACAGGAAGCCATGAGTAAGCATTCCTCTCATGCCACTGCAAGAGAACACATTTGCCAGCCAATGATAAGTGCTGCTGAGACTGGAATTCCAAACAGAGCCGCTCTAATATGGCCTTACTTTGCATTTGGGAAACCTTGAGGTGCACAGTTACAAATATGTTCCTTGAACTTAAAATGTGTATACTGTATGTAATTTGAAGCATTATACATTTGAGAAAAGTTAATAAATGCATTTTACCTAAAGTTGTGACAAAGTAACCAATTTTTCTGATGAAAAGTGTTAGAGTGAGAGTTGAGGGGCATAGCAGGAAGTGAGCCGAGGGAGAGCTGGCTGTCATGTGAGTGGTGGACCTGGAACACGTGGAGTAAATGCTAGATATAATAAGAAAGCAAACGCGAGGCAAGCCAGAAGCGTACAACTTACAACATACAAGTAAGTGCAGGTCCACCTTAGAGAAAATGGTGGCCCCATGCAGCGGTTTGAAGGCGGAGTTGAGGAGCGGCAGGGGGTACAAACATCACTGAATGGCACTGGATTACTTTCATAATTTACAGTAATCCTCTTTATCGAGTACAGAAAGATACACTAGTGTAAATTATGAAAGTATCCATCCAATGATGTTTGTGGGCACAGCTACATATGGCAATTTGAAATTATGCACAATTAACTGATGTTTATTCGTATAGAGATTGTTGGATTTAGTTTACCACTACATGTTAATTAATGCATCAACTAACAAACATATACTAACATGCACTTAAGGTGGTAGTTATTCACACAGGAATTCATAAGACTCATGTATTCATGTACTCTTATTGTAAAGTCTTACCCCCAACAAAATACTAGTTTGACTAGCTGACTAGTTGCTGATAAAACTTTCTACATTGATCCAGTATTCACATCATTAATCCCTGTACATGTGCACAAAAAAATACTTAAGCAGCCACAGAGAATGTTGTAAGTGTGACATGACCTTGTAACACCAGCATGAGACTGAAAATCCATGTTTTGTGAAAAATAGCTACAAGTAGCCCATAAAGATTTTGTAAAACAAAACTTTTGTCAGTATCTTCATAATGGAATTGAGGGTATTCACGTTCAGTTCTTTAAATAATCCACTGATTTTTAGAAGCCGCACTGAGAAATGGTATGTGAACAAGAAATGAAAAGCACTCTATGAGTGTATTTTGATAACTATATTTCATATATGCAGCACAGACGTAACCATTAAACACTGTTTCAGTGTAGAAGTCAGACTTTATAGGATTACTCTGAAATATTTGGGTCCTTCTGTTTTCAGCTGTGAGGGGTTTGTTTTTATTAGCCTTTATAATGTCATGCCTTTTGCAACCACCAGAGGGCAACCTGCGCTTAAAGTTGCAAGAGGAATGTGTCAAGGTCAAGTGTACTCTCCAGATTTACAATGCAGAACCAAGTTTATGGACAGCACATACTCAACAGAATAATATTTGTTAGTCGCGGGTTCACAGATTAGATTTGAACTCCTGGTCATGTCTGCTATGTTTGAGTTATGCTACTTCTTGAGTGTGAATAATGTGATCTTTCTTTACTCATGCTTTGTATTGTATTCCATTCTCTCACTGAGCATTTCTGTTAATAATTTTACTTTAACTCAATCCCACTCTACACCTAGTGACTTAGCATTCCTCCTGAATAAATCATTTTCCATACATTTCATATCTCAGGAAAAGCTTAGAATTTATTACATTTAGGTATTTAAAAACAATGGAAGTTCAAACAATCGTCAAATGATTGAATGATGTTCACACATCTCAGTCACCAGGAGCTGTGAGAGTCACCTGGATCACTTCATTTGCATGTGCATGCTGAGACTTTCCAACAAGGTCATGATGCACAGTATATCCAGATTCTTCAGTATATCTATATTTGGATTTCTGTAAGGTTGCTTTGTGAAAATGTTATATATATATATATATATATATACCTCAATATTTTCAGCAAAATACTGCTGTCATCTTTCCCCTTGTTCTTCTGTACGATATGTCCTGATAGCAGCTGTTCTCCAAAGTCTGCTCTTGCCATCTTGCCTTTATCACCTTGGTAAATTCATATACAATGTGAGCACCTTTTCTAGTGAAGCATTATAGTATGGTGACTGTTCCATATCAAAGTAGTATAAGGACGCTATATCTATAAGCATGCCTAGGTAATTCTTTCATGCTAAAATTGACTTAGCAGTTGAATGGCCTTTGCTAGCTTGTGGGTATTATTACCACAGACAGGCATTAAAGTAGCCATGGCAGCCTCTTGGTAAGTTTACACAAAAAGTGGGATTGGATAGTTGTATAAAACCCACTGCATGGAAAGTGGTGTTTTTTTCTTCTTCTAGCTAATCAGCACTACGCAGATCACAAGCAGGTCAGTCTATGCCACAAGCTTGCCACTGAGGGCTGATGCTTGATAACTGGTGGTCTCAACAGGTACAACCCCAATTCCAAAATAGTTGGGACACTGTGTAAAATGTAAATAAAAACAGAATGCAAAGATTTGCAAAGTTCATAAACCCATATCTTATTCAAAATAGACCATAGAAAACATATCAAATGTATAAGCTGAGGAAATGTACTTTTGTAAGGGAAAATATGAGGTAATTTATGTTTTAGAGCAATATAGGCTTCCATCCCGATCCCATCCAATGTTTACATCTGAGAGACTCTGCCTCTCTAAAATACACTTTTTATACCCAATCATGTTACTGACCTGTTGTCAATTAACATAATTCGTTGCAACGTGGTACTTCAGCTGTTTTTTTTATAGTAACACTTACTTTTCAAGCCTTTGTTTCCCTGTCCCAACTTTTTTGAGACGTGTGGCAGACATCAAATTCAAAATTACCATATATATCTTTTTAATTGTACATTTCCTAATTTTAAACATTTGATATGTTTTCTATGTTCTATTGTGAATAACATATGGGTTTATGAGATTTGTAAATCATTGCATTGTAAATCAGGCCTCGTCCCTTCTCAGGCTCCGTCCCTGCTCAGGCTCCGTCCCTGCTCAGGCTTCGTCCGGCCTGAGGCCTCGTCCCTGCACAGGCTTCGTCCCTGCTCAGGCCTCGTCCCTGCTCAGGCTTCGTCCGGCCTGAGGCCTCGTCGCTGCTCAGGCTTCGTCCCTGCTCAGGCTTCGTCCCTGCTCAGGCCTCGTCCCTGCTTAGGCCTCACCCGGCCTGAGGCCTCGTCCGTCCTGAGGCCTCATCTGTCCACAGGCCTCGTCCGTCCTGAGGCCTCATCCGTCCACAGGCCTCGCCCTCCTCTGGCCTCGTCCCTCCTCAGGCCTTGTATGCCCTGAGGCCTTGTCCGTCCACAGGCCTCGTCCGTCCACAGGCCTCGTCCATCCTGAGGCCTCGTCCGTCCACAGGCCTCGACCGTCCTGAGGCCTCATCCCTCCTCAGGGCTCGTCCCTGCTCAGGCCTCGTCTGTCCTGAGGCCTCATCCCTGCTCGGCCTCATCCCTGCTCAGGCCTCGTCCGTCCTGAGGCCTTGTCCGTCCACAGGCCTCGACCGTCCTTAGGCCTCGTCCCTGCTCAGGCCTCATCCCTGCACAGGCCTCGTCCCTGCTCAGGCCTCGTCCGTCCTGAGGCCTCGTCCATCCACAGGCCTCGTTCATCCTGAGGCCTCGTCCCTGCTCAGGCCTCGTCCCTGCTCAAGCCTCGGCCATCCACAGGCCTCGTCCGTCCACAGGCCTCGTCCGTCCTGAGGCCTCATCCCTGCTCAGGCCTCATCCGTCCTGAGGCCTCGTCCCTGCTCAGGCTCCGTCCCTGCTCAGGTCTCGTCCCTGCTCAGGCCTCGTCCCTGCTCAGGCTTCGTCCCTGCTCAGGCTTCGTCCCTGTTCAGGCCTCGGCCCTGCTCAGGCTCCATCCCTGCTCAGGCTCCGTCCCTGCTCAGGCCTCGTCCCTGCTCAGGCTTCGTCCGGCCTGAGGCCTCGTCCCTGCTCAGGCTACGTCCCTGCTCAGGCCTCATCCCTGCTCAGGCTCCGTCCCTGCTCAGGCTCCGTCCGGCCTGAGGCCTCGTCCCTGCTAAGGCTTCGTCCCTGCTCAGGCTCCGTCCCTGCTCAGGCTCCGTCCCTGCTCAGGCTTCGTCCGGCCTGAGGCCTCGTCCCGGCTTAGGCTTTCTCCCTGCTCAGGCTTCGTCCCTGCTCAGGCTTCGTCTTTGCTCAGGCCTTGTCCCTGCTCAGGCCCAATCCCTGCTCAGGCCCCGTCCCTGCTCAGGCATCGTCCCTGCTCAGGCTTTGTCCGGCCTGAGGCCTCGTCCCTGCTCAGGCTACGTCCCTGCTCAGGCCTCATCCCTGCTCAGGCTCCGTCCCTGCTCAGGCTCCGTCCCTGCTCAGTCTCCGTCCCTGCTCAGGCTTCGTCCGGCCTGAGGCCTCGTCTCGGCTCAGGCTTCGTCTCTGCTCAGGCCTCGTCCCGGCTCAGGCGTCATCCCTGCTCAGGCTCCATCTCTGCTCAGGCTCCATCCCTGCTCAGGCATCGTCCGGCCTGAGGCCTCGTCCCTGCTCAGGCTTCGTCCCTGCTCAGGCCTCGTCCCTGCTCAGGCTCCGTCCCTGCTCAGGCCTTGTCCCTGCTCAGGCCTCGTCCCTGCTCAGGCTTCGTCCGGCCAGAAGCCTTGTCCCTACTCAGGCCTCGTCCCTGCTCAGGCTCCGTCCCAGCTCAGGCCTCGTCCCTGCTCAGGCTCCGTCCCTGCTCAGGCCTCGTCCCTAATCAGGCTTCGTCCCTGCTCAGGCCTCATCTGTGCTCAGGCCTCGTCCCTGCTCAGGCATCGTCCAGCCTGAGGCCTCCGTCCCTGCTCAGGCTCCGGCCCTGTTCAGGCTTCGTCTTTGCTCAGGCCTCGTCCCTGCTCAGGCTTCGTCCGGCCTGAGGCCTCGTCCTTGCTCAGGCCTCGTCCCTGCTCAGGCTCCGTCCCTGTTCAGGCCTCGTCTCTGCTCAGGCCTCGTCCCTGTTCAGGCTTCGTCTGGCCTGAGGCCTTGTCCTTGCTCAGGCCTCGTCCCTGCTCAGGCCTCGTCCCTGCTCAGGCTCCATCCCTGCTCAGGCCTTCCTTGCTCAGGCTTCGTCCCTGCTCAGGCTCCGTCCCTGCTCAGGCTCTGTCCCTAATCAGGCCTCGTCCGTGCTCAGGCCTCGTCCCTGCTCAGGCTTCGTCCAGCCTGAGGCCTCGTCCCTGCTCAGGCTTCGTCCCTGCTCAGGCCTCATCCTTGCTCAGGCTCCATCTCTGCTCAGGCTCCATCCCTGCTCAGGCTTCGTCCCTGCTCAGGCTCCATCCTTGCTCAAGCCTCGTCCCTGCTCAGGCCTTGTCCCAGCTCAAACTTCGACCCTGCTCAGGCCTCGTCCCTGCTCAGGCCCCGTCTCTGCTCAGGCCTCGTCCCTGCTCAGGCTCCGTCCCTGCCCAGGCCTCGTCCCTGCTCAGGCTCCGTCTCTGCTCAGGCTCCGTCCCTGCTCAAGCTTCGTCCGGCCTGAGGCCTCGTCCCTGCTCAGGCTCCGTCCCCGCTCAGGCCTCGTCCCTGCTCAGGCTTCGTCCGGCCTGAGGCCTCATCCCTGCTCAGGCTACGTCCTTGCTCAGGCCTCATCCCTGCTCAGGCTACGTCCTTGCTCAGGCCTCATCCCTGCTCAGGCTTCGTCCCTGCTCAGGCTCCGTCCCTGCTCAGGCTCCGTCTGGCCTGAGGCCTCGTCCCTGCTCAGGCTTCGTCCCTGCTCAGGCCTCATCCCTGCTCAGGCTCCATCTCTGCTCAGGCTCCGTCCCTGCTCAGGCTTCATCCCTGCTCAGGCTCCATCCTTGCTCAAGCCTCGTCCCTGCTCAGGCCTCGTCCCTGCTCAAACTTCGACCCTGCTCAGGCCTCGTCCCTGCTCAGGCCCCGTCTCTGCTCAGGCCTCGTCCCTGCTCAGGCTCTGTCTCTGCTCAGGCTCCGTCCCTGCTTAGGCTTCGTCCGGCCTGAGGCCTCGTCCCTGCTCAGGCTCCGTCCCCGCTCAGGCCTCGTCCCTGCTCAGGCTTCATCCGGCCTGAGGCCTCGTCCCTGCTCAGGCTACGTCCTTGCTCAGGCCTCTTCCCTGCTCAGGCTCCGTCCCTGCTCAGGCTCCGTCCCTGCTCAGGCTTTGTCCCTGCTCAGGCCTCGTCCCTGCTCAGGCTCCGTGCCTGCTCAGGGCTCGTCCCTGCTCAGGCCTCATCCCTGCTCAGGCTTTGTCCGGGCAGAAGCCTCGTCCCTGCTCAGGCTTCGTCCGGCCTGAGGCCTCGTCCCTAAACAGCCCTCGTCCCTGCTCAGGCCTCATCCCTGCTCAGGCTTCGTCCGGCCTGAGGCCTCGTCCCTGCTCAGGCCTCGTCCCTTCTGAGGCTTCATCCATGCTCAGGCTTCGTACAGCATGAGGCCTCATCCCTGCTCAGGCTCTGTCCCTGCTCAGGCCTCGTCCCTGCTCAGGCTCCGTCCCTGCTCAGGCTCCATCCCTGCTCAGGCTTCATCCCTGCTCAGATCTTGTCCCAGCTCAGGCTCCGTCCCTGCTCAGGCTCCGTCCCTACTCAGGCTTCGTCCCTGCTCAAGCTTCGTCCGGCCTGAGGCCTCGTCCCTGCTCAGGCTTCGTCCCTGCTCAGTCCTCGTCCCTGCATAGGCTCCATCCCTGCTTAGGCCTCATCCCTGCTCAGGCCTCGTCCCTGCTCAGGCTCCGTCCCTGCTCTGGCTCCGTCCCTGCTCAGGCCTCGTCCCTGCTCAGGCCTCGTCCCTGCTCAGGCTTCGTCCCTGCTCAGGCTTCATCCGGCCTGAGGCCTCGTCCCTGCTCAGGCTACGTCCCTGCTCAGGCTTCGTCCCGGTTCAGGCTCTGTCCCTGCTCAGGCTTCGTCCCTGCTCAGGCACCATCCCTGCTCAGGCTCCGTCCCTGCTCAGGCATCGTCCCTGCTCAGGCTTCGTCCGGCCTGAGGCCTTGTCCCTGCTCAGGCCTTGTACCTGCTCAGGCCTCGTCCCTGCACAGGCTCCGTCCCTGCTCACACTCCGTCCCTACTCAGGCCTCGTCCCTGCTCAGGATTCGTCCAGCCTGAGGCCTCCGTCCCTGCTCAGGCTCCGTCCCTGTTCAGGCCTCGTCCCTGCTCAGGCTCCATCCCTGCTCAGGCCTTCCCTGCTCAGGCTTCGTCCCTGCTCAGGCTCCGTCCCTGCTCAGGCTCCATCCCTAATCAGGCCTCGTCCGTGCTCAGGCCTCGTCCCTGCTCAGGCTTCGTCCAGCCTGAGGCCTCCATCCCTGCTCAGGCTCCGTCCCTGTTTAGGCCTCGTCTCTGCTCAGGCTCCGTCCCTGCTTAGGCTTCGTCCCTGCTCATGCCTTGTTCCTGCTCAGGCTCCGTCCCTGCTCAGGCTCCGTCCGGCCTGAGGCCTCGTCCGGCCTGAGGCCTTGTCCTTGCTCAGGCTTCGTCCCTGCTCAGGCCTCATCCCTGCTCAGGCTCCGTCTCTGCTCAGGCTCCGTCCCTGCTCAGGCCTCGTCCGTGCTCAGGCCTCGTCCCTGCTCAGGCTTCGTCCAGCTTGAGGCCTCCGTCTCTGCTCAGGCTCCGTCCCTGTTTAGGGCTCGTCTCTGCTCAGGCTCCGTCCCTGCTTAGGCTTCGTCCCTGCTCAGGCCTTGTCCCTGCTCAGGCTCCGTCTCTGCTCAGGCTCCGTCCCCGCTCAGGCTTCGTACCTGCTCAGGCTCCGTCCCTGCTCAAGCCTCGTCCCTGCTCAGGCTTCGTCCCTGCTCAGGCCTCATCCGTGCTCAGGCCTCGTGTCTGCTCAGGCTTCGTCCAGCCTGAGGGCTCCGTCCCTGCTCAGACTCCGTCCCTGTTCAGGCCTCATCTCTGCTCAGGCCTCGTCTCTGCTCAGGCTTCGTCCGGCCTGAGGACTTGTCCTTGCTCAGGCCTCGTCCCTGCTCAGGCTCCGTCCCTGTTCAGGCCTCGTCCCTAATCAGGCTTCGTCCCTGCTCAGGCCTCATCCGTGCTCAGGCCTCGTCCCTCCTCAGGCTTCGTGCAGCCTGAGGCCTCGTCCTTGCTCAGGCCTCGTCCCTGCTCAGGCCTCGTCCCTGCTCAGGCTCCATCCCTGCTCAGGCCTTCCCTGCTCAGGCTCCGTCCCTGCTCAGGCTCCGTCCCTGCTCAGGCTCCGTCCCTAATCAGGCCTCGTCCGTGCTCAGGCCTTGTCCCTGCTCAGGCTTCGTCCCTGCTCAGGCCTCGTCCCTGCTCAGGCTTCGTCCCTGCTCAGGCTTCGTCCCTGCTCAGGCCTTGTCCCTGCTCAGGCTCCGTCCCTGCTCAAGCTTCGTCCGGCCTGAGGCCTCGTCCCTGCTCAGGCTTTGTCCCTGCTCAGGCCTCGTCCCTGCTCAGGCTCCGTCTCTGCTCAGGCTCCGTCCCTGCTCAGGCTCCGTCCCTAATCAGGCCTCGTCCGTGCTCAGGCCTCGTCCCTGCTCAGGCTTCGTCCAGCTTGAGGCCTCCGTCTCTGCTCAGGCTCCGTCCCTGTTCAGGCCTCGTCCCTAATCAGGCCTCATCCCTCCTCAGGCTTCGTCCAGCCTGAGGCCTCGTCCTTGCTCAGGCCTCGTCCCTGCTCAGGCCTCGTCTCTGCTCAGGCTCCGTCCCTGCTCAGGCTTCGTCCCTGCTCAGGCTCCGTCCCTGCTCAAGCCTCGTCCCTGCTCAGGCTTCGTCCCTGCTCAGGCCTCATCCCTGCTCAGGCTCCGTCTCTGCTGAGGCCTTGTCCTTGCTCAGGCTTCGTCCCTGCTCAGGCCTCATCCCTGCTCAGGCTTCGTCTCTGCTCAGGCTTTGTCCCTGCTCAGGCCTCATCCCTGCTCAGGCTTCGTCCGGCCAGAAGCCTTGTCCCTGCTCAGGCCTCGTCCCTTCTCAGGCTCCGTCCCTGCTCAGGGCTTGTCCCTGCTCAGGCCTCGTCCCTGCTCAGGCTTCGTCCCTGCTCAGGCTCCGTCCCTGCTCAGGCTTCGTCCCTGCTCAGGCTCCGTCCCTGCTCAAGCCTCGTCCCTGCTCAGTCCTTGTCCCTGCTCAGGCTTCGACCCTGCTCAGGCCTCGTCCCTGCTCAGGCTTCGTCCCTGCTCAGGCTTCGTCCCTGCTCAGGCCTCATCCCTGCTCAGGCTCCGTCTCTGCTCAGGCTCCGTCCCTGCTCAGGCTTCGTACCTGCTCAGGCTTCGTCCCTGCTCAAGCCTCGTCCCTGCTCAGTCCTTGTCCCTGCTCAGGCTTCGACCCTGCTCAGGCCTCGTCCCTGCTCAGGCCCCGTCCCTTCTCAGGCCTCGTCCCTGCTCAGGCTTCGTCCCTGCTCAGGCTTCGTCCAGCCTGAGGCCTCCGTCCCTGCTAAGGCTCCGTCCCTGTTCAGGCCTCGTCTCTGCTCAGGCCTTGTCACTGCTCAGGCTTCGTCCGGCCTGAGGCCTCGTCTTTGCTCAGGCCTCGTCCCTGCTCAGGCTCCGTCCCTGTTCAGGCCTCTTCCCTAATCAGGCTTCGTCCCTGCTCAGGCTCCGTCCCTGTTCAGGCCTCGTCCCTAATCAGGCCTCATCCCTCCTCAGGCTTCGTCCAGCCTGAGGCCTCGTCCTTGCTCAGGCCTCGTCCCTGCTCAGGCCTCGTCCCTGCTCAGGCTCCGTCCCTGCTCAGGCTCCGTCCCTGCTCAGGCTTCGTCCGGCCTGAGGCCTCGTCCCTGCACAGGCCTTGTCCCTGCTCAGGCCTCATCCCTGCTCAGGCTTTTTCCGGCCAGAGGCCTCGTCCCTGCTCAGGCCTTGTCCCTTCTTAGGCTTTGTCTATGCTCAGGCCTCGTACAGCATGAGGCCTCATCCCTGCTCAGGCTTCGTCCCTGCTCAGGCCTCATCCCTGCTCAGGCTCCGTCTCTGCTCAGGCTTTGTCCCTGCTCAGGCCTCATCCCTGCTCAGGCTTCGTCCGGCCAGAAGCCTTGTCCCTGCTCAGGCTTCGTCCCTGCTCAGTCCTCATCCGTGCTCAGGCCTCGTCCCTGCTCAGGCTTCGTCCAGCCTGAGGCCTCCGTCCCTGCTAAGGCTCCGTCCCTGTTCAGGCCTCGTCTCTGCTCAGGCCTCGTCACTGCTCAGGCTTTGTCCGGCCTGAGGCCTCGTCGTTGCTCAGGCCTCGTCCCTGCTCAGGCTCCGTCCCTGTTCAGGCCTCGTCCCTAATCAGGCTTCGTCCCTGCTCAGGCTCTGTCCCTGTTCAGGCCTCGTCCCTAATCAGGCCTCATCCCTCCTCAGGCTTCGTCCAGCCTGAGGCCTCGTCCTTGTTCAGGCCTCGTCCCTGCTCAGGCTCCGTCCCTGCTCAGGCTCCGTCCCTGCTCAGGCTCCGTCCCTAATCAGGCCTCGTCCGTGCTCAGGCCTCGTCCCTGCTCAGGCTTCGTCCAGCTTGAGGCCTCCGTCTCTGCTCAGGCTCCGTCCCTGTTTAGGGCTCGTCTCTGCTCAGGCTCCGTCCCTGCTTAGGCTTCGTCCCTGCTCAGGCCTTGTCCCTGCTCAGGCTCCGTCCCTGCTCAGGCTCCGTCCCTCCTCAGGCCTCGTCCCTCCTCAGGCTCCGTCCCTGCTCAGGCTCCGTCCCTGCTCAAGCCTCGTCCCTGCTCAGGCTTCGTCCCTGCTCAGGCCTCATCCCTGCTCAGGCTCCGTCTCTGCTCAGGCTTCGTCCCTGCTCAGGCTTTGTCCCTGCTCAGGCCTCATCCCTGCTCAGGCTTCGTCCGGCCAGAAGCCTTGTCCCTGCTCAGGCTTCGTCTGGCCTGAGGCCTCGTCCCTGCTCAGGCTTTGTCCCTGCTCAGGCTCCGTCCCTGCTCAGGCTCCGTCCGGCCTGAGGCCTCGTCCGGCCTGAGGCCTTGTCCTTGCTCAGGCTTCGTCCCTGCTCAGGCCTCGTCCCTGCTCAGGCTTCGTCCAGCTTGAGGCCTCCGTCTCTGCTCAGGCTCCGTCCCTGTTCAGGCCTCGTCCCTAATCAGGCCTCATCCCTCCTCAGGCTTCGTCCAGCTCAGGCCTCGTCCCTGCTCAGGCCTCGGCCCTGCTCAGGCCTCGTCCCTGCTCAGGCTTCGTCCCTGCTCAGGCTTCGTCCCTGCTCAGGCCTCATCCCTGCTCAGGCTCCGTCTCTGCTCAGGCTCCGTCCCTGCTCAGGCTTCGTCCGGCCTGAGGCCTCATCCCTGCTCAGGCTTCGTCCCTGCTCAGGCTTTGTCCCTGCTCAGGCCTCATCCCTGCTCAGGCTTCGTCCGGCCAGAAGCCTTGTCCCTGCTCAGGCCTCATCCCTTCTCAGGCTCCGTCCCTGCTCAGGGCTTGTCCCTGCTCAGGCCTCGTCCCTGCTCAGGCTTCGTCCCTGCTCAGGCTCCGTCCCTGCTCAGGCCTCGTCCCTGCTCAGGCTCCGTCCCTGCTCAGGCCTGTCCCTGCTCAGGCTCCGTCCCTGCTCAGGCTCCGTCCCTGCTCAGGCTTCGTCTGGCCTGAGGCCTCGTCCCTGCTCAGGCTTTGTCCCTGCTCAGGCTCCGTCCCTGCTCAAGCTTCGTCCGGCCTGAGGCCTCGTCCCTGCTCAGGCTTCGTCCCTGCTCAGGCCTCATCCCTGCTCAGGCTCGTCTCTGCTCAGGCTCCCTCCCTGCTCAGGCTCCGTCCCTGCTCAGGCTTCGTCCCTGCTCAGGCTCTGTCCCTGCTCAGGCTCCGTCCCTGCTCAGGCCTCGTCCCTGCTCAGTCCTTGTCCCTGCTCAGGCTTCGACCCTGCTCAGGCCTCGTCCCTGCTCAGGCTTCGTCCCTGCTCAGGCTTTGTCCCTGCTCAGGCCTCATCCCTGCTCAGGCTTCGTCCGGCCAGAAGCCTTGTCCCTGCTCAGGCTTCGTCCCTGCTCAGTCCTCATCCGTGCTCAGGCCTCGTCCCTGCTCAGGCTTCGTCCAGCCTGAGGCCTCCGTCCCTGCTAAGGCTCCGTCCCTGTTCAGGCCTCGTCTCTGCTCAGGCCTCGTCACTGCTCAGGCTTTGTCCGGCCTGAGGCCTCGTCGTTGCTCAGGCCTCGTCCCTGCTCAGGCTCCGTCCCTGTTCAGGCCTCGTCCCTAATCAGGCTTCGTCCCTGCTCAGGCTCTGTCCCTGTTCAGGCCTCGTCCCTAATCAGGCCTCATCCCTCCTCAGGCTTCGTCCAGCCTGAGGCCTCGTCCTTGCTCAGGCCTTGTCCCTGCTCAGGCCTCGTCCCTGCTCAGGCTTCGTCTGGCCTGAGGCCTCGTCCCTGCTCAGGCTTTGTCCCTGCTCAGGCTCCGTCCCTGCTCAGGCCTTGTCCCTGCTCAGGCTCCGTCCCTGCTCAGGCTCGTCCCTGCTCAGGCCTTGTCCCTGCTCAGGCTCCGTCCCTGCTCACGCTTCTTCCGGCCTGAGGCCTCGTCCCTGCTCAGGCTACGTCCCTGCTCAGGTCTCGTCCCTGCTCAGGCTCCGTCCCTGTTTAGACTCCGTCCCTGCTCAGGCTTCGTCCGGCCTGAGGCCTCGTCCCTGCTCAGGCTTCGTCCCTGCTCAGACTCCGTCCCTGCTCAGGCTCCGTCCCTGCTCATGCCTCATACCTGCTCAGGCTCCGTCCCTGCTCAGGCCTCCTCCCTGCTCAGGCCTTGTCCCTGCTCAGGCCTTGTCCCTGCTCAGGCTTCGTCCCTGCTCAGGCTTCGTCCCTGCTCAGGCTTCGTCCGGCCTGAGGCCTCGTCCCTGCTCAGGCTACGTCCCTCCTCAGGCTTCGTCCCTGCTTAGGCTCTGTCCCTGCTCAGGCTTCGTCCCTGCTCAGGCACCGTCCCTGCTCAGGCTCTGTCCCTGCTCAGGCATCGTCCCTGCTCAGGCTTCATCCGGCCTGAGATCTCGACCCTGTTCAGGCCTTGTACCTGCTCAGGCCTCGTCCCTTCACAGGCTCCGTCCCTGCTCACACTCCGTCCTGAGACCTCATCCGTCCACAGGCCTCGTCTGTCCTGAGGCCTCATCCCTGCTCAGGCCTAATCCCTGCACAGGCCTCGTCCCTGCTTAGGCCTCGTCCGTCCTGAAACCTCGTCCGTCCACAGGCTTCGTCCCTGTTCAGGCTTCATCCCTGCTCAGGCTCCGTCCCTGTTCAGGCCTCGTCTCTGCTCAGGCTCCGTCCGTGCTCAGGCTTCGTCCCTGCTCAGGCCTTGTCCCTGCTCAGGCTCCGTCCCTGCTCAGGCTTTGTCCCGCCTGAGGCCTCATCCCTGCTCAGGCCTCATCCCTGCTCAGGCCTCGTCCCTGCTCAGGCTCCGTTTCTGCTCAGGCTTCGTCCCTGCTCAAGCTTCGTCCGGCCTGAGGCCTCATCCCTGCTCAGGCTTCGTCCCTGCTCAGGCTCCGTTCCTGCTCAGGCTCCCTCCCTGCTCAGGCTCCGTCCCTGCTCAGGCCTTGTCCCTGCTCAGGCTCCGTCCCTGCTCAGGCTCCGTCCCTGCTCAGGCGTCGTCCCTGCTCAGGCCTCATCCATCCTGAGGCCTCGTCCCTGCTTATGCCTCGTCCCTAATCAGGCTTCGTCCCTGCTCAGGCCTCATCCGTGCTCAGGCCTCGTGTCTGCTCAGGCTTCGTCCAGCCTGAGGGCTCCGTCCCTGCTCAGACTCCGTCCCTGTTCAGGCCTCATCTCTGCTCAGGCTTCGTCCCTGCTCAGGCTTCGTCCGGCCTGAGGACTTGTCCTTGCTCAGGCCTCGTCCCTGCTCAGGCTCCGTCCCTGTTCAGGCCTCGTCCCTAATCAGGCTTCGTCCCTGCTCAGGCCTCATCCGTGCTCAGGCCTCGTCCCTCCTCAGGCTTCGTGCAGCCTGAGGCCTCGTCCTTGCTCAGGCCTCGTCCCTGCTCAGGCCTCGTCCCTGCTCAGGCTCCGTCCCTGCTCAGGCCGTCCCTGCTCAGGCTTCGTCTGGCCTGAGGCCTCGTCCCTGCTCAGGCTTTGTCCCTGCTCAGGCTCCGTCCCTGCTCAAGCTTTGTCCGGCCTGAGGCCTCGTCCCTGCTCAGGCTTCGTCCCTGCTCAGGCCTCGTCCCTGCTCAGGCCTCGTCCCTGCTCAGGCTCCCTCCCTGCTCAGGCTCCGTCCCTGCTCAGGCTTCGTCCGGCCTGAGGCCTCGTCCCTGTTCAGGCCTTGTACCTGCTCAGGCCTCGTCCCTGCACAGGCTCCGTCCCTGCTCACACTCCGTCCTGAGGCCTCGTCCGTCCACAGGCCTCGTTCGTCCTGAGGCCTCGTCCCTGCTCAGGCCTCATCCCTGCTCAGGCCTCGTCCCTGCTCAGGCCTCATCCATCCTGAGGCCTCGTCCCTGCTTATGCCTCGTCCATCCTGAGGCCTCGTCCGTCCACAGGCCTTGTCCATCCTGAGACCTCGTCCGTCCACAGGCCTCGACCATCCTGAGGCCTCATCCCTCCTCAGGGCTCGTCCCTGCTCAGGCCTCGTCCCTGCTCAGGCCTCATCTGTCCTGAGGCCTCATCCCTGCTCGGCCTCATCCCTGCTCAGGCCTCGTCCGTCCTGAGGCCTTGTCCGTCCACAGGCCTTGTCCGTCCGTAGGCCTCGTTTCTGCTCAGGCCTCATCCCTGCACAGGCCTCGTCCATCCTGAGGCCTCGTCCATCCACAGGCCTCGTTCATCCTGAGGCCTCGTCCCTGCTCAGGCCTCGTCCCTACTCAGGCCTCGGCCGTCCACAGGCCTTGTCCATCCACAGGCCTCGTCCGTTCTGAGGCCTCATCCCTGCTCAGGCCTCATCCATCCTGAGGCCTAGTCCCAGCTCAGGCCTCGTCCATGCTCAGGACTCGTCCCTGCTCAGGCCTCATCCGTCCTGAGGCCTCATCCATCCTCAGGCCTCGTTCGTCCTGAGGCCTCATCCCTGCTCAGGCCTTGTCCCTGCTCAGGCCTCGTCCGTCCTGAGTCCTCATCCGTCCACAGGCCTCGTCCATCCTGAGGCCTCGTCCCTGCTCAGGCCTCATCCCTGCATAGGCCTCGTCCATGCTCAGGCCTCATCCGTCCTGAAACCTCGTCCGTCCACAGGCTTTGTCCCTGCTCAGGATTCATCCCTGCTCAGGCTCCGTTCCTGCTCAGGCTTCGTGCGGCCTGAGGCCTCGTCCCTGCTCAGGCTTCGTCCCTGCTCAGGCTTCATTCGGCCTGAAGCTTCGTCCGGACTGAGGCCTCGTCCCTGCTAAGGCCTTGTCCCTTCTCAGGCTCTGTCCCTGCTCAGGTTTTGTCCCTTCACAGTCTCCGTACCTGCTCAGGCCTCTTCCAACCTGAGGCCTCGTCTCTGCTCAGGCTCCTTCCCTGCTCAGGCTCAGTCCCTGCTCAGGCCTTGTCCGGCCTGAGGCCTCGTCTCTGTTCAGGCTTCGTCCCTGCTCAGGCCTTGTCCCTGCTCAGGCCTTGTCCCTGCTCAGGCTCCGTCCCTGCTCAGACTTTGTCCCTGCTCAGGCCTCATCCCTGCTCAGGCCTCATCCCTGCTCAGGCTTTGTCCGGCCTGAGGCCTCGTCCCAGCTCAGGTCTCATCCCTTCTCAGGCTCCGTCCCTGCTCAGGCTCTGTCCCTGCTCAGGCTTTGTCCGGCCTGAGGCCTCGTCCCTGCTCAGGCTTCATCCCTGCTCAGGCCTCGTCCCTGCTCAGGCCTCGTCCCTGCTCAGGCTTCGTCCGGCCTGAGGCCTCGTCCCTGCTCAGAGTTCTTCCCTGCTCAGGCCTCGTCCCTGCTCAGGCCTCGTCCCTGCTCAGGCCTCGTCCGGCCTGAGGCCTCGTCCGTCCTCTGGCCTCGTTCCTCCTTAGGCCTTGTCTGCCCTGAGGCCTCGTCCCTGCTCAGGCTTCGTCCCTGCTCAGGCCTCGTCCCTGCTCAAGCTTCGTCCGGCCTGAGGCCTTGTCCCTGCTCAGAGTTCTTCCCTGCTCAGGCCTCGTCCCTGCTCAGGCCTCGTCCGTCCTGAGGCCTCGTCCGTCCACAGGCCTCGTCCCTGCTCAGGCTTCAGTATTATTTTGAATAGAATTGTAAAAGTTCTAGATCTATGACTGAGAATATTGTTATTAAACAATAAAAAAAATATATATGCATTTGAAATCTTTTAATAAACTGACCCACCAAAAGTGAATACACTACATCAGGGTGCTAAAGCAGGCTTCAATAAAAATATACATAGTAATATGAAATGAGTTATGTGGAAGCAAGTACACATGTAAACAGTATCACACTGAAGTTGCAAATAAGGCAGAACTGACACACTGATCCTACAAACGTGGGTAGGTGATAGCGTGTGGGTAGACAAATGTGTCCATAAAACAGCAAATATAACAATATATAAGTTTGTAAAACAAGACTACTGAAATATAAGCATACAAAAAAAATAGCAAATTTAAAATGATAAAAAAGTTAGCATTTACATTTTATGACCTTTAAAAGCCTTTAAAGCTTGTCAAAAAAAAAAAACCCAACATCAAAATTTTAAGCCAAATAGTTTGCACAACACATATCTGAGCTGCACCTGGCACATCTGGACAATCATCAATATTTCAGTATAAGTATTTTAGAAAACTGTCTTCATCATTTGCTGCAGCAAAAAAAGGCCATTAATTGCCATCATCCTACTCAAAGTGTATGTCAGGAACAGGTGATGAACAACATTAAGACTAATGCATCAACCTTTTTTAAACTGACAGGTTGTATTGTGGTTTATGATCATTTCTATACAACTTTTTCATTTAGCCTACAGCAACTCTTACCATATTGCTGCCAGTTTCCAGCCTGAAAATAAATCTATCAAAATTGTGACAGTGCATACAGTATAACGTATGTTCATATTTTCGTCAAATGTAATGTGTAAGATTTTCACACAAAACAATCTCTAGAGTTTACACAGGATGGTGCAAAAAAAACAAACAAACATCTAATGAGCTGTTGTTCTGTAGAGGCAGAAACACCTTGTGGATAAGACAGGTTATTTGAGAATGACCAGACTGGTTTGAGTCTCTGGACTAGAAGGCCATGATAACTTAATAACCAGTCTGTACAAATGTGGTGAGAAGAAAAGCATCCCAGAACACACATCAAACCTTGAGACCTATGGGCAAGAACAGCAGAAGATGTCATCTGGTATCATTTCTGTCAGCCAAGAACAGGAATCTGAGGCTACAGTGGGCACAGGCTCACCAAAATTGGGCAGGTGAACACTGGAAAAAGACCATTTGTTTGTCCAATTTTCAACTATCCAGTTTTAGAGAATGAGCAGGTGTACAGATCTATGTCTTAACAGCAGAGACACTGTAAATGTACTGTAAGAAAAATAAAATCAGAGTAATACAAAAAAGTGTTCCAGGGAAAAGATCCATAAGCTGTGCAAGCAAAGTGATTCTGAAGCTATAGGAGGTGAAACCAGTAGATATTTGAAATAGTTGATTACATAAATAATTGCTATTCATACCTGCTGTAGAAACTAGCAATGCAAACATAGATGCCATTGTCATTTGTGATATATATTGGAAATGAGAAATCCTTCATTCTGATGGTGCAATGGTGCTAACAAAACAATCAGCTAGTGTAATATTTCTTGGTTTCCCCAATGCACAGCTGATTGAAGGTCCAGATTAGTCATTGGGAGAATTCCCAATGGTCTTGCCTGGCCTGGGCCATGACTCCAGCTGTTACAAGACACTTCACAACTAAAGCACAGTGCAGACACATTTATTCTAACTGAACAATCCACCTGCTTCCAGCATCTCTGCTCCAACGACCAATTACACAACAATTCTACTAAGATGTATTGTACCAATCACACAAGAGAAATGTTATTAATCTCAATAGGATGGAGAGACATGCATATAGTAGCATTAGTTAGCTTTTCATTAATAAGCATACAATACTAGGTGAAACTGGTAGAAAGAAAAACTCAAAAACCTTCACAGTACAAAGCTGACAACTGCTCAAAACCTACTAGGCATTTTAACCAAATTCAGAAAAATATGCTATCTAGCCACGTGTACATTTATAATTAATCTGACTTCAGCTAAACAGAACAAACAGATCAACACATGCTTCTAAATATACCACAATATAGTTTTATTGACCTCATCAATATCTAGAATGGTAATATGCGAAACTATGGTTGAATGCTTATATA
>JAFFST010049210.1:61918-85128 GCA_022414735.1 Noturus placidus | reverse complement strand
GGGGGACGCAGAGACTGGTCAGAGTTGCCGGAGATTGTAACTGACCCGGTCTCTGGTCACTCTCCTTGCAGGTAAAATGAGATATCTGTGTCTGATCTGTTCTTTCGTGTGCGGGTTAAGATTAACCTAACAAACTCTGAGTCCGTATCCTGATATTAATAGTAGTCCTTCCTCTCAGGAGCATTCCTCTTATTGGAAATGAGGTCGGTTTGTCATTGTTGCGCGGTGCCAAAGCACTGAACTATGTGTCACATCAATGCATGATAAAATTAAAGGTGAGGTCAGTAATTTTTACATCAGATCACTTTTTATATCACTTGGTGTAGTCCTCTTCACGTTTAAGATCTAATCAAAAACCTGCTCAAGAGAAATTCTCGATCCGCAAACTGGAGAAAAAACAAACAAACAAATGTTGTGCACCACCAACATTCAACCAATCAGGACAAGCAAGCATCTCTAACTTTCTTGTCAATCATCACAGTATTAGTTCAGTTATCAAAATATTATTATTGTAATTATGCCCAGGTTGGGCTCTAACGTTCTATTCAATTCAATTCAGTTCAATTCAATTTTATTTGTATAGCGCTTTTTACAATAGACATTGTCTCAAAGCAGCTTTACAGAAGTATCAATACAGTATACAGATATTAAGGTGTGAATTTATCCCAACTGAGAAGCCACTGAATGGCGACAGTGGCAAGGAAAAACTCCCTAAGATGTTTTAAGAGGAAGAAACCTTGAGAGGAACCAGACTCATCTGGGTAACAACAGATATTCTGAAAGATTTCATTATTGATTTATATGAAATCTGTATGGCTTAGAAGAAGCCATAGTCCCAGCAGTCTGGAATTGGAGTAGATGAGAGCTCCATCCAGAGGTAGGACATCCGAAACAGATCAGTCAGGTCCAGAGAGCAGAAAGGATCAGTATCTCAAGTATCTCCATAAGCTCATGTGTAGCTCGACAGGAGGAGAGAGGATGAGAAAATATTATTGGGACTGGGAATTAGCATAATAGAAAGTCTAGTCAGGGTAGGCTAGAGTAAATACGTTTTAAGCCTAGACTTAAACACTGAGACTGTGTCTGAGTCCACTAATTGGAAAACTGTTCCATAACTGTGGGGCTCAATAAGAGAAAGCTCTACCCCCTGCTTTAGCCTTCACTATTTGGGGTACCGTCAGATAGCCTGCATCTTTTGATCTAAGTAGGTGTGGCAGATCATAGAAGATCAAAAGGTCGCTTAAATACTGTGGCGCAAGACCTTTTAGTGCTTTATAGGTTAATAATAGTATTTTAAAATCAATGTGAGATTTTACTGGGAGCCAATGCAGTGTGGATAAGATCGGGGTGATGTGGTCGTATCTTTTGGTTCTAGTTAGAACCCTAGCAGCTGCATTCTGAACTAACTGGAGTTTGTTTATGTCCCTACTGGAACATCCAGACAGTACGGCATTACAGTAATCTATAGTAGAGGTGACAAATGCATGAACTAATATATTTCTTATCTTAGAAATATTTCTAAGATGAAAGAAGGCTTTCTTAGTAATATTATCTACATGAGCATCAAAAGATAGGCTGGAGTCAATAATCACTCCAAGGTCTTTTACTGCTGCACATGATGAAACAGAAAGTCCATCCAGAGTAATCATGTGATCAGAAAGCTACACGTGATCCTAACAAAAGTATTTCTGTCTTATCAGAATTAAGTAAAAGGAAGTTAGTTAACATCTAACATCTAATGTCCTTTACACATTCCTCAACTTTATCAAGCTGCTGTCTGTCCTCTGGCTTCGCTGAAACATACAGCTGTGTATCATCAGCATAACAGTGGAAGCTAATTCCATGTTTATGAATAATTTGACCTAGAAGTAGCATATATAAGGTAAAAAGTAGTGGGTCTAAAACAGAACCTTGTGGAACACCAAATTTAACCTTGGTATGGGTGGAGAAGTCTCCATTTACATCTACAAACTCGGTCAGATAAGACCTGAGATAAAAGAGGACTGTTCCCTTAATGCCAACAACATTTTCTAATCTATCAAGGAGAATACTATGATCTATAGTATCAAAAGCTGCACTAAGGTCGAGTAACACAAGTAACGAGACACAACTCTGATCAGAGGCCAGTAGAAGGTCATTTACTACTTTAACTAACGCTGTCTCTGTGCTATGATGAGGTCTAAATCCTGACTGATATATTTCATGAATGTTGTTCCTATGTAAGTACGAGCATAACTGCTTTGCTACAACCTTTTCTAAGATCTTAGAGATGAATGGGAGATTTGATATTGGTCTATAGATGGATAGTTGAGAGGGGTCAAGGTCAGGTTTTTTTAATCAGGGGTTCAATAACTGCTAATTTAAATGATATAGGTACATACATGGTTCAATTTCTCCAGGATAAATCTGTTTAAAGAAATATGTAGGTACAGGATCGAGTATGCAAGTTGATGAATTGGCTGAAAAGATTAATGAAGCTAGTTCGGTCTCTCTAAGCAGAACAAAACACTCTAAACATAGATCTGATATTGCTATATTATTATCTATAGGGCTAGTTATAATACTGTCTGGATTTAATTTAATAGCCTGAATTTCACATCTAATATTTTCAACCTTATCAGTGCAAAATTTCATGAAATCTCCACTACTATGTAATGATTGAGTGTTTCTCTCTGTAGTGGTTTTATTCCTAGTTAATTTTGCTACTGTGTTAAATAGAAATTTGGAATTGTTTTTGTTATCTCCTATTAAGGTGGAGTGATAGACTTTTCTAGCATCGCTAAGAGATTTTCTATAGTTCAGTAGGCTCTCCTTCCATGCTTCTTGGAATGTTACCAATTTGGTTTGACGCCATTTACGTTCTAATTGTTGAGTGGTATGTTTTAAGGTACATGTTTTTTTCTATAGGCCCTAACATTAATTAACATTTCTGCAACGTTCGGAAAACATTCAAACATTCGTAATGTGATAATGCATGAATAATACTTTTTACACGGCTCTCAGCGTCTTATTTCTGTCTTTCGTCCCTTTGATTTTATATGCTTTTTTAAAATTATTATTTCTGCTTTCTCTCTTGATTTAATAATTGTAATTCTTTTAATCCTTTTTCTATTTTAATTTTTTTGCTTTCAGTCTCCTTGCACATGATTGCTCTTATTTATCTCACCTATATCCTGTCTCTGGTTTCTATGACTACATTTACATGGACAGGAGTAATCTAATTATTGACCTTACTCTGATTAAGCTAATGTGATTAAGGTGTTTACATGAGTCGCTTTTAGAATACTCCTTTCATGTACCCATTTTCCATGTTATAGAACATAATTACATTAACGGCACACGTCGTTACGTCACCGCGCCACGTCGTCCAAAGTCCCTCCAGAATTTCATGTATCAACATACAGTTCGTCTTTGTTATGGTACCATATACACTTTTGGGTGTTTTTATATATAAAAAATGTATGAACGCTTCAAGTGCAGTTAATTATTTGTCATGCTGTATATGCTAATAGACGACTGCTTGAAGCCCTGAGCTGCATCTGAAACCACGTAATTACTGTCTATATAGTAGCCGAGATACATGTATTTCTCCAACTAAAAGCCTATAGTAGGAAAGTTTGGGTTTTGGGACGCAGCTGTACTCTCTTGTCTCTTGTAAAACGTTTGAGCCCTGTCGTTTGTGTGATGGTGTCCTGTCAGAAAATGCGGTGAAAACTCTCACACAACATTCATAATGTGATTAAGTTTATATGTGATTAACATTCATATGTTTACATGTCTGTAATACACGTCCATAATGCGACTAAAACAGGAGTACTCCACTTGTCTTAATTCGATTAGAGCTTAATTCGAGTATGACCTAAATTAGATTAAGGTAATTAAAAATTGCTGTTTACATGGTAGTTTCTTAATCACAGTATGGTCTTAATCGGGTTAAAAGTGGATTATTGTTGCCCATGTAAATGCACTGTCTATCGCTGTATCTACATCTCTATATATTTCTTCCTGTATTTGAATGCAAATACAAATACTATACAAATACCTGCCCTCAAACCTGACCAGTTTCGCAAGTCCTGCTGATGAAAAGCATCCTCACATGCTACCATAAACATGCTTCACTGTTAAAATAGTGTTCTAAGTAAGGGTTTAGAGAAGGATTTGTTTTTTTCTCTCTTTACAAACAGTGCTTTAAGGCCAAAATGTAAAACATTGGTCTTATAAGACCAGAGAACCTTTTCCCACACGTTTGCTGGGTCTCCATTTGGGACTTCAGTTTTTAACCCACAATACTGCCTGTAATTTATTCATCTTTCCTACTTTTATTTATTTATTTATTTAAAATATTTCTTTATTTTCTTTTGCCTGTGTTAATCTCCTCTCATTTATCCTGTCCATCTCTATTTCTTTTTCTATTACTCTTACCCCTCTCCTTTCTGTAGATTTATTTCCGTCCTTTATTGCTTTAGACGGTATTATAAATAAAATATGTGCAAAGCATTTTACTGCATGTCCAGGATACAGAAACTCTCGACATCCAGAGAGTGTAAGAGTATTAACAGGAGTTACGTGTGAATAAGTGTATAATTTTAGTGTGAAAAAGATGTGCAGTCTGTTTGGTTACAGCCCTGAGGGGAAGTAGCTGTCTGGATGTGCTGGGATTCTTGCTTTGGCAGTCTGGTCTCTCTCTCAGTCAAGCAGAAAAATAAAACGAGCAAGAGAGCAATGAGAGAAACAATCTTGCCATCTCTCTTTTTTTACTCTGCTGTTTATACAATATGTCTGTGATGGAAAGCAAGTTTCTGAATGGATGATGCACAGCAGTGAGCAACTGCCCGTCAAGAATAACCAATTTGCAGTATTCGCATTGCTGTAGAATCCATTGCGAATGTTTTCTTGCCCCCTCCATCCCCACCACCTTCCATGTTGCGTTTATGCTTCGTGAAAGACATTATTTTGTTGATTTCATGAATAAAGATAAAGACAAATCATTCTCATAATAAACCCCTAAAACAAACAAACAAACAAACATTTTTAATCAATTATTTTCTATTTATTTATTATTCAAACGAATTTGATCAGATCTTTCCTTCCATAAGATGCAAACATTAAAGTGCAATAAAATGAAAGATTTTATTAAGCAACACAACTACATTGTGAAGAATAAACTATGTGCAGTATGCACATCTATCTCACATGATTTCATTTGATATATAGACGCTGATGGATACCACACACATGTTTAAGTTGTTTTCAAGTTGGTTAACACATTCAGCTATTACATATTACATTAGAAATGATCATTTTGCCTTAAAGGAGCAGTAGGAAATTTCGGCACCCTCTGCTGTGCACCCTCTGCTGTGAACTACAAGCTCAATTTAAGCGGCTGTTGACGACAACGGACGATAGTTTCAATTTCCTTCCAGACATCCTCGTCCCCTCTGTCCAAAACTATACTTTCCTCGTGAGTTTCCTTTTAAGAAAAAAGGGGCAGAGTTAATCAACCTCATGTTGATCTGGTCCAAAGTCATTTCCAAGCTGTAGACATTTAACCGTAACCTGAAAGAAAATAGTGAGATCCGTTGCATGGCAATATTGCGGACACAGATTTATAAGGTATCTCTGTATGATTATTGCAGGTTTAGAAACACATAAACATTGTGAAATAAAATGACAGATTGCACCTTTAACCATTGAGCTGAATATCTGCTCCAGTTTTGACGAATCAACTGGTGTCATAAAATAAAGACAACTGGTGCTATAATATTGACGACATTTTGACACTTTTCTGAGTTTTGACTCCTAGACTAGTCAATCAATAAATGACCAAAGGATCACTTCAATCAATGTGTATTTTTGAGAGTCAGTGTGTGTGTGTGTGTGTGTGTGTGTGTGTGTGTGTGTGTGTGTCTGTGTGTCTGTGTGTGTGTCAATATGCACTATGACCTTTTCAGTAATAATTAACATTGAACAGGATCCAGGGATGAGGATGATGGTATTAGAAGTCTTCCAATGTTCCATTTATGGATGAATCTACTGTAGATTCATATTAAAGATGCGTTATTTTCTGGCTGTAGATTATCTACAGCCAGAAAATAACGCATCTTTAATATGAATCCATGCAATTTAGCAGTGCATGAAATATTAATTGACAGCGAGAGCCATCTTCCTGTCATCCTTCAGTCTCTTGAGCGCAGCTTCAGAATAAATATCAAACTTGACAGTTGAACGTTGCCGTTGTTGTTGTTGTGATGTCGGCCATTTATTAGCGATAATTAAACCCCAGCCTCCGTGAGTGGATTTAATACAGCATGTTATCTTGTTTGGAAACGCATGAGAATTTCTGCCGGTGCATATTTTAGCATCGCATGTCCTATCTCAGCGGGCAATTTCACGCCCTCCAGAACAGATTTGCAGCTGTGTGTCTGTGAGTAAATGGACTTTTTTGCTGCCAGAAGCCTCAGCACAGATTTACAGAATGAGAAAAAAAGAAAGAAAAATCTGCTCCAGTGTGAGAGACACTTTGTGACATTGTGATCAGTCTACATGATGCACAATTTATTTTAAAAACCGTCATGCTAATGAGTTTCCAAAGCATGTGTTCTTTAATTCTGCTTGAGATATACAAACATACTGCAATGTCTATTTTCAGAACTAGGTTTGGAAGAGAAAAGGTCCAACTTTCAACACATGAAGGGTTTTCCCAGGCTGCCACATAATTGTAGGATTTGGAGGTTTACATTGAATACTGCAGTCCAGGTTTTGGTGTTGTGTTGTGCAGATAAAATGAAATTTTAAAATTGCCAGTGTGTGTTATAATGGTGTTGGTGCAATGCCATGTGTTCCTCTCCTCAGAGAACATGTGGTCTTCACCACAGAAATGGATTAATGATGGGGTGTTAAATATTAATCACCAATAAACATGCAGCTCTGGATTGTAGAATCGCTGCCATTGGCTAGGGTCGATTACTCCCTCTCAGTCCACAGCGAAACACACACACACACACACACACACACACACACACACACACATTTGAACAAGCACAAAGGCCTTGTCCAGTTTTGTTACCTAAGCAGAAACATGTATGGTTTTCTTTTGTCTTGTCAGGATCCATATTAGCCGTTGGAGCTTTTTTTTTTTTTTTTTTAAACCAAAAAAAAAAAAACATGGTATCTCATTGGTTATTTATTTGAGAATTAGATGTATGCAAGTGTGTGTAATGTACATTTGTGTGTGCACATGAGGGCAGATGTAATGCGGATGTGAAAGGAAAGGACAGTGTTGTTCGAGCTCAGTTCACTTATAGTTTCATGGCAAAAACCCGGTGTCACTGAAGGGTTGTTCACTGCAAACATCCCACAATGCATCTGTTTCCCCCTAAGAGAGATACCATCCCAGCAGGAGAAGCTGCTAAATATGGCCAGATTGATTCCAGGCTAAATGAACCGAAATATCACTCAGATGTGCGTTAACTTAGTGATATCTCCCAGTCACTGAGAATGATTTCTTAGTGCATATTATTTTGTAGCATTATGCATATTCATGTCCAGCTTATCAGTAAATGAGTGCAGATTTATGGAGACCCTACATCCTACAGTACTTTGCCCAGTATTCAGGTAGGTCCACTGAAAAAAAAAATACATCTGCATGACAGATCCGAGGCTGTGAGGGTAGGGGATGAAGTCCTGAATGAAAGCAACTGAGGATGGAAAACAGGAAAGAAAAGGGATTTGGGGGGGGGGTATAAGAAATAAGTAGAAAAATTAAAATTTTCAATTGATCTTTAAAATTAACATTAAAAAACCTTATTGAAAATATGTATATAAATTTAACATTTTTAAAAAAATGCAAAACAATATTTAAAAAGCCTCTTTTTTTAGACCGAAATGCATTTTGGAACCACGCATGCGCAAAGCTCTGCGCGCGCCCGTCTTTAGCGCTCAACATTCACCTTGCGGTCATACAGTGCTTTGTCTCATGAACGCGCCTCTGCGCGCGCCGGAATAAGTGAGTCAAAAAAATTAAAGGGACCGCGCTCTTATTTCTCAATACAAACTAGCAGTTAAAATAATTTTAAAATAATTTTTACACCGATTTGTTGAAATTAGCATTATTACACTTCCTAAAAGTGGGCGGAAAAGTGTCCTGAGAGTGAGTAACGGAGAACAAATGTGGAGGCACAGTTAAGGCTGTTTTCACACTTGGTCCATTGCAGTGCTCCATATCCGTCTCGGATCCATGACTCGGCATTATTTTTGTGCACATGAACACAACAAACGACCTCAGACCCCTTATTTTTCAGTGATAGTCTGAGTACGGTCCGTTGTGAAAACAAAAGTGGTCTTCACATTTTGCTTTATGCTTGAGAAAGAACTTTAGGGTTGTTGTACACAGCTTTCGTTTTCTGTCACCTAGCAGAAAAACAGTGACACAAATGGCTTTCCATGCGGTTGTGTGGTCCCACAATAAGGTCAGCAACGCGACAGATAAGCGAATAGAGCCACTGGATATATAACAAAAGATATATAATATCTAGATATAGATATATAACAAAACTTCTAATGGTTTCCACTACAAATGCCATTACAATTATTGGTCCATAATGGTATCCACTAGACAGACAGCAACAAATTACCAGGGACTATTATAGTTTCTATTAAGACCAAAACAATTCCCATTATAATCATTAGAAAGTCTATGTGGTTTGCTATTTTTTATAGCAGGGATAACAAATTTATGTTGATGGTTCATCAACAATGCTTCTGCTACTTAACTTCAAATTGGTTTTGCCTTCTAGGTGTTTCATCCAAGTCACAGCATTTTAGCAAATGATTAATCAGGTAAAGCAACCATTTTGAACCACACCGTTCAGTGGTACACAACTAATCACACTATGGTAAAAGTCCTGGTGTGAGCAGCAAGTAGTCCAAGAGCTTATCAGTGCTAAAATGTCCAGAAAGATAAGAATCCCATTTTGATTTAAATGTAAACTGCATTGTGAACACCGAAAGCACATAGGCCTTTTGCAGCTAGCTCTCATTCAGGGAACTGATAAGAGTGTCGGCCATTTTAAGGACTGTTACAATTGGAAAATCCTTCCAGTTCACACCATGTTTTTAACTCTGCCCACTCCCACAATTATTTTTGTTGCATCTGCCACAATGTTAAATTCGGTTCTTCCAGCCATCTTCTACTGTGTACTTTTTTTCAGGGTCCCGGGAAACCCAGGGAGCAAGTCCATCGCAGGGCACAATCACATACACTACGGACACTTTTAGACATGCCAGTCAGCCTACCATGCATGTCTTTGGCCTGGGGGAGGAAACTGGAGTACCTGGAGGAAACCCCCACAGCATGGGAAGAACATACAACTACTAAGCCACCATGCTCCCAAATTCGGTTATTTTACCCACAAAAAATAAATAAATAAATAAAAATTATTTCAGGTAGCAGTGACTCTGACCAGGCTGGCATGTACACACCAAATAAACCAGACGCAACATAAATGACAGTCTGTGGGCTCAGATCCAAACCGTCAGCACGTCCATTTCACTTTATTATAATTAAAACAATGCAAAAAAACATTTTTTTTTAATTCTTAAAATTAGATAGTTAATAAAAATGTCAGCACAATACATAATACAGTAATATTAATAAGGTATAAAAAAAAAAAAATCTAATGATATACAGAAGCGTTGGACCAAAAAGTTCCCTTCATGCTAGGGTAACATGCAAAAAGTATAGACTCGTTTCTTCTAAATGTTTACAGAATTCATTAAAAAGAATAATAAGCTAAGCCAAAAGCCCTGAAAAACCCTGAAGAATTCTTGATTATCTAAACACACATAGGAGACCTTTAAATAAATAAATACATATTCACCTTATAATTAAAAACAGGCCCAGAGAAAGGAACCTGTCCAATCCACGAGATGCTCAGTCTTGTCTGCCAATGAACACGTAACAAGTGACCTTAATGAGACGGGGAAACTATGAAATTATTACAACAGATATCTCGCCCATTCAAGTAGAAAAATTGCCTAATCGGAATACATGAAGCCCAAATGATCCCACCACTGCTTTTGAAGAATCGAAATAAAAAAATAAATAAAAAAGTGGAACAATAACAGCACCATCGTTTCGGGGTTTATCGGACAATATCGTCTCAGCAGGACAGCAGGAGTGCGACACTTGTGAGGTGAAGACTAGCTATGATGAGATTATGTTACACAAGTTCACTTACAGCCACAGCTCTTTATAGAAAGAGCACCATTTTGCATTCCTTGGCAACCCATGTACAAAACTGAAGGAGAAATAAAACAAGTGTAGACTAAAATTAATTTATAAACAACGCTTAAAAATATCCAAATGAAACTGCTCTATAGCACCCGCTATACAGTAGCTACGTCAGCCATAAAACAAAGCTTTTTTTTTTTTTTTTGCATTTTACATTTAAAATGAGCTACAAAATTCCCCTTTACACACTGTTTCAGTCACATTTCATTAGCTACAAGACTCAAGGGTATAACGTTCCTTAAAAAATAAAATAAAAGATACTGATATGCTAGTAACATTGTACTATCAAATGAATGTCGGGAAGACAAATCAAAATGCTCGCCCTAAATAGCTCACCTAAGAACGATGAATCCAAACCCTTGACCTTTAAAGTGGGCGACATAAAATTTACTTACTGTAAAAAGACACTGTTACAATAAGATCAGACATAAAAACAAAAAGCAAATTAAGTTGGATTGTACCGTACAAAAACCCCCAACATTGTCATGTAAATAACATTATAGGCTCTTAAAAACATTTGAGGTCATGGCAGGCTGTGCTAAGTGAACGCTACGATCTATCAATTCTGGACGCAAAAATACTCTAGTCCTGTCTTGGATTTGTAGTCCAGACTACGAGGAGCTGGTAAGGGTGAACAGAGCATGGGCTGGATGATTGATTTCGAGACTTGAAGTCAGTCATTGTAGCTGGATTGTAGTTGACGTTTCATGAGCACTTAAAGGCTTTTCTTCTGCGGAGCACTGAGTTTTCGCATTCCCCTTATCCTTCCGAGGAGCTCCTGCACAAAAGCCTACAATAGAAATGGAGAGATTGTATAAGAGAGCGACAAGGTCATCAGTTCATCTGAAGAGAAATTCCAGACAATGAACGAATTCAACAGGTTGTGTCCTCAAGAACTTTAGCACACCAAACACCAATAAGCAACCAAAGAACCCTTTCTTTTAAAAGAGCATGGTGCACAGAGATCATTAAAAAAATATTTGGGATAGACTTACATCTGTAGGCTTATAGCAGTCTGTGAGGGATTCCTGGTGAGAGAAGCAGAAAGATCTCAGCATCTTAAAGAAATCAAGACCATTACAGTCCATGCTTACAAACTGCTCCTAAAAATAACCGAAAATTTGAATTTACTGCTCAAACCGAGCCAATGGTCTTTCTCCTCTCTGAATACAAGCACTTGCCTGTAATTTTACAGCTCTCTCGTCTTCGCTGTTCACCTCCAGAAGATCATCGATGTCTATCTCGACCTCAGGCATCTCTTCTTCCTGAAAAAAAAAGACACAGGAATACATTTCCCCTAAGATTTCCCATCAAACGTCTCATTCTGGAACACATTATTTTTCCATGACTCATCTATTCTAGGCTCAAGGAGTTTAAAAAAAAAAGACTAAAAATGGCACCCCGATTGTGGAATAACACCAACACCCAGAATTGCCTGTGTACTGTTAGTCGGTCACTGTGTTCCTCTCATCTGGAGCTGATGATGGTCAGTATGTTGCAGTATGGTGAGAATTTGCAGTGTGTCATCATGAAACCTCTTGAACACTTAAATACACCCCATGATGTCTGAAGGTGTCCAGGTCACACGGGGCCAAAACTAATCCAATATCTCATTAAATCATCAGATCAATGACCAAGGAAAAAAAAAAAAACAAACACACACAATCACATGGTGAGATGAATGCTATAAATATACATCTGAAGTGAGGTGTGGGTGGAAAAGGGGCCTGGTTTCCATTTAGCAATGTGTCTGGAATGGAAAACTGACAAGTGGCTGTGATACTGAGAGACATGGGATAGACTGAGATGGGAAGAGAAAAAGCACAGTATCAGACAGTGAATACCCCTACATTACCACAACAACTACCATAAACTGCAACAACAACTTCTCTAAACCACCACCAACCAAGCACACCTGCCACCATAAACAGCGTTACTGTGAATGAGTGTAACGGTTACTATGAATGCAGACTAATACACCAAAAGACACCATTAGAATCTCAAATGTACATCAAAAACATTGGTTTCACTCTACCCATGTTTTATGTTTTTCCTACATTCTTTTAAATGTCCATGGAATAAAATAATCTTAGCTGCCATGAGTGAACTTTCTGCCATCATTTACACATTTGAAAAGCCATGTAATATGAAGTAATGCGATAACATGAAATTAAAAATGTGCTTATATGGCCACCGTTTCGAGTCAGAACAGCGGTCATTTGCTGCTATTGTCAAGAAATTGTTTGATGCCGTACACAACAGCAATTCCCCTTTATGCGTTCGCTGAGAGTAGGCTAACCGTTGAGAGGCAGGAATTGGCCAATAGTTGCTGCAAGCCTTTTATAATTGACCAATTGGTGTGAGAGAAGGCTGGAACTACAGAGAGGTGTTAAAGCAATGTAAATATGTGCACACATGATGCAGTATTAGACCATAAGAACATCATAATGAAACTAAAGCTGAATACTGAACATTCTCAAATTCAGAAATCCCCTTTTAAGGTCCGAAAAGAGGACATGTCTGGGAAAAAGAGGACGTATGGTCACCCTAGCAAAATCTTTTCACAGAAAGTGGTAATTTGTACCGAATTAACTTTGCACATGATTTATTTGCGCCTGCAGCAGGAGGTTGCTCAAGTGAGCCACGACTGGCAAGAGAGAACCAGAACTATAATCAAATCAGCTGTCTATTATGTTATGTCAAAAGATTAGTTTCTTTGGTTTTAAATTAAAAAAGACTGGATAGTATTCCCATTTTTTACAAAAAGTACCAGTAATGTGATTATTGTGCTTTTTGACATGGCTAACGGATTAGTTACCAGGTTTTTGAGTCCTGATTACGTACATGTTTTCCATTGCACCCCACACCTGGTGACAGAACTACTGTAATATTATTCAGAAATGTTATCCAGTACATTTCCTTTCTATTTTCTTTTGATTTCCCCATTCCATGTTCACATATTTATGGCTAATTAGCCCTATTAAAGGAGGTATGGCCTCTGTGCCTTTTGATCCTAGTGTAGGAAGAGTGGCAAAAATTCCATTGGATGTCAGTGAAGGTGTGGCCCCTCTACCCCAATGAAGGAGGTGTGGCCTCTGTGTCTGGACCCCAGTGAAGACATGGCGTTTGTACCTTTGAAGGAGGGTTTGCAAGCAGCACTTGAGGAAGAGGGTGGTGGTTAGTGACCATTGCTTTATACCTTTGGTCCTGTACCTTTGAGCCTCAGTGAAGGAGGCATGGCCTTCATAAATTTGGGCTTCAGTGAAGGAGGCATGGCCTTCATAAATTTGGGCTTCAGTTAAGGAGGCATGGCCTTCATAAATTTGGGCTTCAGTTAAGGAGGCATGGCCTATGCCTTGGGCTTCAGTTAAGGAGGCATGGCCTATGCCTTGGGCTTCAGTTAAGGAGGCATGGCCATCACTGTAGAACAAGATTCCTAACTGGGTTGCAGGCAGACAAAGACAAACTTATTTTACAGTAACAATTCTGACAGTAGAAACAGACACATGATACAGCTGTGTGTGTGTGTACGATAAATTGAATTTACTGAGACGGAACACTTGGAAATTGTTTTAGCTGAGCCAGAAGAGCCTGAAGATAGCTGCCATGGTGTATTACAAAAAAGCTTCCTTATATCTCTCTAATAAACAAATCTGTCATTAAACCATCCTCTGGTTTGATACAGGAGTTGTTTTACTGAAAATTCTGCTTTACAAAACAGATACAAGAGAAAAGCAGAGGCAGAGGGAGATGAAGTGGGTCGGAGTAATTAATGGCTGCATTACTGAATGGCACAGCTGATAAGGGATGAGCAGTGTGAGTGCGCGTGTGTGTGGAAAGAGAATGAGTGGGTGGCAAAGAGGGAAATGCATAGCTTTGAAAAGTGACCAGTGCAAATTCAACATCCTCTGTGGCCATGGGCGTGTCCAGCTCACATTTATCAACCCTCACAGACTTGAGTTTAAAATAAATGGAACGGAAGAAATTTAGAGTTTCCCCAGACATTTTTAAAGCACTGTCAGGGCTTTTATCACAAAAAATAAATAAATATATTCAATCCAATTTCTCCTCAATCTTTGATGCATTTACACTAAATCTCTACTCGGTGTGTGTTTTTTTTAAAGAATACAGCATTTTTCAAGCATGTGTGATTACCACACACGCAGTACCCCGCATTTCCGTATACCAGGAAAAGGAAAAAATAAAAAAATAACGACTCTAAATGCAATCAAAAACCAATCTAAATTCAAGTCTAAAGACAGATGTTGAGGCACTGAAAAAGATTTACCCCAATGTATTTTTGTAAAAACGTTCACGATTTCAGTCAAAGGAATTGGCAGAATAAAGCTCTGAATCTGTAAAATTAGTCTTAAGATGGGACAAGAACCTGTGGCTGTTACTAACCGTTCCCTCCAGGATTTCACGATCACAGAAACTAAATGCATAAATAAATAAATGCATAAATAAATAAATAAAGGGGGGAAAAAAAATAAATAAAAAATAGGAACTTGCAGTCTGTCAAAAGTACCACAGTTCTGAGAAGATTTGGGCCAACGCACACCACGAGAAGTCATCACAATGCGCATTCAGTCAAAGCCCTCTTCATGGAAGGTGCAAGTAACCAGAATATCTTTTTTCTGTATTACTTCAGTGTTGGAACTTGATGTCCACGTCATCCTTTATCGAGAGAGTTCAACAGTTGTAGTCTTGAACCGGCATTATTCACACATTTGAATCATTCAGCAGAAATGCTGCTCAGTCCGTCGTAAGAGTTTGTCGGGAAAGTTTTCGGTTCTTTTCTCCGTACAAGAAAAATTGTGAAAATTCCAGTCTGTGGTAATCACACTTGCAGTGCACATGCTGTAAATTGTTCAAAGGCTGGAAAAAAAAATTCTGGAGTAAACTGTATTTGCCTTTAACTTCAACAGAAAGAAAAAGATGCACGTGTGTGGCTTTAGTCTTCAGCTACACATTAACTCCTGTGAGCATTATTAGTTACTCTTTGACAAGTGTCAGATGTGTGTGCCTTTTAAAAAAAAGGTCAGATGTTTACACACTTCTCTACCCTAATAAGAACCACACACAAGACATACACAGGTACCGACACTTATGACACAGCTGTCCAAACAACACTGATGAATAAACACAAAAGCAGGACACCTTTCACTCTCACATGCTTTGCATTGTGGTCCTACAAATCCACCCCCCACCAAAATACAAACAAAAACCCAACATCCATCATGTCTCCACCTTCAATACATCAATGAGGTTAATAAATGCTCAGTCTAAAGATTGGTCTAAACCACCCGAGGGATGACCATGGCGTTGTCAAATTCCTAGTACGGTCCAGCAACTCAAGGAATTTTTACAATTCATGAGATTGGAAATATAATCATTAGAATATACAGTATATTACAATACTAGCAGAAAATCTAAAGTTAAAGCTAGACCTCCACATCAACAACTTTATTTAACATCGTATAAGTTATACCAATTTAGGAGTAGCCAATCCACCAAGAAGCACATTTTTGGTAGGTGGGAGGAAACCCAGAGGAAACCCACGTTGACACTGCGAGAATATGAGACTCCGTACAGAGAGTAACTCGACTTCAGGATCCAGTCAAGGCCCGTGGAACTGTGAGGCTACACTCCCTTAAAAAACAATCAATCAGTCACAGAGCGAGGCACATCCATCACGATAACCTGACACTGAAGGATTAGCTACGTGAAGCAATTTGTTAAAAGAACCTCTACGAAGTAAAAGTCTTGCTCTCGGAAACAGTCTATATAATCAGCAAACAAGCATGACGTTTAAAACCTGTATCTCATCAGTCGCGGATATATTCTAATCAAACCACCTCGCTGCTTTGTTTCTTACAGTGTGGTGCTAGATAACTAAAAACTGCAAAATACTGAATGAGATCACACAACACTGAATAATTGTCAGATTATTGTCAGAACCCTGCACAGGCAACTCGACAGAGTTTACCCGATTTCTTTGTGCTGCCTCATTGTGCAGGCGAGCTGCGTATTGTCTGCAGGCACAAAGCAGAGCAGACGGGTCAGTTTATTGAAGGTTTACCAAGGAATACCAAGCAGGCTTTAATCCTACTGAGAGAGCTTACGAGGAGTAAAGAAACCAGATAGACACTGAGTCGACAGCAACCTCTACATCTCCCTCACCATGCAACACAAACACGGAATACCAATGTGCATACAGACTAACAGATGAAGAGGGTTGGTACATCATAGACTCATTTTCTAGTTGACCTTGTTTCACCTTAACATAATGCATAGTGGTAACGCCACTGTCTGTATCCATGTAATGCTCCAAAGATCTGGATCCGTACTTGGATTTAAATACTAAATGAGAATTGTGCCCCCCTCCACCCCTTTTCTTTTTTCTGCCAGTTTCTCAACCTTAGTTACATCACCCCAGATTGTTTTACTCATTTTTTGTGACCACTCAGTTGTTATTTGGGTTTGTACCTTCCAAGGAATATCTTTGAACAAATTTAATTGGTTCCATTTACCCCAAAATGTAAACAAACTAACAACCAAATGCTAAACCAGGCGACAATCCTGACAAGGCAGTTGCTAAGGATGAATGAATGTTCATGTTAATGAATATGGTCTTAGTTTGCGGGCATGAAAGTAAAAATCTTCCAATCCTGATATATAACTTATCTCGATCAGATGCTCTCTGAATCTTTGGGAAAACAGACAGAAAATACCGCAATAGAAACGAGCACTGTTCATTTCGATTGACACTTTCAGTTACATCCTAGGCAAACACATTTTTGTCCACCTGCTTTCATGCAAACACACTGCATGTGTGAAATATGTGACAGAGGAAGAACCCTAGTACACCCTTTGTACGAGTTCACACTGAAATGTATTCCCTCATGACTTCAGACAGACATAGCCTCCAGGATCAACCTCAAAAGAGCAATCGATCCACAGCAAGAGGTGTGTGTGTTTACAGACAGACCCAGGCTACTGAAAGCCCGCCGTTAGTGTGAGAGTACATGCATGTTCAACTCCATCAACTGCTGCTCATCTGCTTCTTCAATACACAGTGACCTTCTCAATGACTAGACTTACAGCCACACAGACGCTCGTGCACACTCCTAAGACACACTCATTCCAGTCAACCTTTACATTATCCATAACGTGTCCTTTCAAACCAAATATTGTCCATATATAATCTTGCATAGTTTGTTTTTAATGCCCAAGAAACTACAAAAATGGGCAAGAAAAGGCTCGAAACATTTACCTTCTAGATCTGGGAATATCTATGCAGCCCTTTCGTCCTTTTATCTGTCCATCTCTCAAAGCTGTTCATCTGTACACTCTGCTCAAACAGATAAGCTTCCAAAGTCTCAATTTTCATGCTAATACCACCATCAAACAGTCATCTCATAGATCACTAACTAGCAGAGCAGAGACCCTGTGCCGAAATTCAGCTCAACGGAATCATATAACGCTTGCGCATTTGTTTTTAAGAGCTAACCATGAAACTGAGCTTTATCCCCTACATTTGCGATTGTCAAATAAAAAAAAACTAAAAATCCTATTAAGCGCCATTGCAGCTGTGCTAGCAATGTCCCTTTGTGATGTGAACCTTGTGCAGGAACAAGAAAAACAGCGCCGACCAACAAATTTCCACCAGACTTGCTAAGCACATTACAATATTTCAATTTAAATAATACTCAAGTGCGTTTTATGGTGGGGTTTTTGTTTAACAGTAACTAAACATGTCAAATATTGCATAGATCCGAGCCATTTTGTTGGTCAACACAGTGGTTTTCAAAATGGGGGCCGCCCACAGGGCTTCAACAATTTGGTCGGAGCCACCAAACCCATCCCTCCCACTAGTATGTTTTCTCTCAGACAACCATACAATAAATTCCTAATGCAGTGTAATGTAAAGATGCAAGATAGGGGGATATATTCAGAAGTTTGTAGTTTTAATGTGTTTTAAATAAAACATCTTGCAAAAGGGGGGTTCAATTGTTAATGCCATTTGGGGGCCTTGCCCTGGAAAAGTTTGGGATTCCCCGAGTTAGCCGATAAAAAGATATACAGTTAGTTTCCGGTCATTATGCAATCTAATAGAAATTTGTCTTTCAAACTCACTGATCAACTGAACCATTTTAAATAAAAAATACACACAAAGATAATTTGGTAGCAATGGTGTATTTAGCAACGCTAGAGACCAAAAATGTCACTAATGTTTGCTAATGACAAAACCAAATGAAAGATTATCCTTCAACTAGGTACTGGAATATATAGCTAGTTCGATAAGAAGTTCACATCGCTATGTAGCTAAACGGACACAAGCAACTTTTGTATGGAGCCATTTTGTGCCGCATCAGATAATCATGTAAGCTAAAGGCTAAAAGATGATGTTTTGAGAAATTTATGTCAAACTTTGATGCAAATGTCTTACAGGAACAGCTTTTAGCTTACATGACAAGCTTATCCTGCAAGAACTTTAGCTCAACTTTTGTCCCAGGAACCTAGAAATAATTTAATTCAACACAAAGTAAACAAGCATACCAGCACACATGCAAACCACAAACCAAAATTTGCTACACCCTTGTAACCTTACAAACATTACATTTTATTAGCAGTTTCATCGGCCTTCACTGCAGTTCCTCCTTACTGTAATATACTGTTAGTGTGTAATATTTGCATCTTCAATGTTAGTGTTTTTTCCTCTTGCTCATTTACATTACGCCCATCAGGTCAGTCGCTCTGCTTTCCCAGTGGTAGACAGAGGTGATGACCCTGGTGTTGAAGACAAAGCTCTGACTACACTACCTGACAGTCTGAGAATCCACCATCACAACTGCTTCCATGCCCAAACACATTCTCCGGCCACTTTAATAGGAACACTGGTACAAATACTCGTTCATGCATTTACCTAGTCAGCAGATCATGTGGCAGCAGTACAACACAAGATTACACAGATACGAGTCAAGAGCTTCAGTTAAACGCTCACAGAATTTCCGTGGGGAAACGTGATCGCCGGGATTCTGGCCGTGCCATGGTTGTTGAATGCAGGCAGGCTGGTTTGAGTATTTCAGAAAAATGGACAAGCTGACAGAAATTGAAATAACCACTCTTTACAGCCATGGTGAGCAGAAATGTATCTCAGACTGCGAAATACATCAAAACTTTTAGTTAGATGGGCTAGAACAGCAGAAGGACATATTGGGCTACACTCCTGTCTGAGTCTATAATAGGCTAACAAGCTGGACAATGCAGAGATCTTGTCAAATAAACAATAGAAGGTTGTATAGCTAGGATTTGTAAGTCCTCTAAAATTAAGCTGAAAGGTCAGGGATTCTCTCCAAGCTCTCACCTCAATAAATAGGACTCTGCACCGAAAAGAAAAGTAATTTAATAGCTGGGGAACAGAGGGTGCATCTGAGACTGCAAACAAGTGGACGTGTCCAACCAGGACATCTTTGTGGGTTTGTGAGCCTATATACACCCACACACACACACAGTACAACAGACATCCTTCATTACTTATTTTCCCCCAACCACCACCAGTGAGTAGCATCCACCTGGCTGATGTGACAGCAGCCATAGTGCACCAGAACACCCACCAAACATCAGCTATTAGTGGAGAGGAGAGTGATCTAGCACAGTGGTTCCCAAACTTTTCCAATGGCATTAACATTTGACTGAGGCCCCCCTTTTTGCAAGATGTCTTTAAAACACATTAAAAATACAAACTTCTAAATATATCCTCCTTTTTATTAATAATTACATCTTACATATTTACATTACATTAGGAATTGATTGTGTGCATGTGTGGTCGTCAGAGGGAATTTATTTTTCACATTAAATTGTTGAGGCCCCCCCTGGCACCCCAGTTTGAAAACCACTGATCTAGCCAATTTAGAGATGGAGACTCGTGGGAATAACACTAGAGCACCAACCTACTGATTTAACACCAGCATCACTAATCACAAATATTTCAGTATAAACAAAAACATGTTTCCAGTTGGAAGTGTCCATTAAACTCTTCAGATTAAATGGGTTTAATATAAGCCACGTATTCCCTGCATTACATACACAACATTTTCAGCAGTCATGAGCAGTCAGTGGAACGATCGCTCTTAAAGTGACCAGCTGTATTTATAGGCGTCCTTAACCAACATGACTTACGCTCACCAGGTTTCTCTCTTTATTGCTGCCTTTCATCTCGGCTCTGTCCGACGTGTGAATCTGTTATGAGTCAGTCCGCTTGCTTCTGTATTAACCCCCCTACCGACTTTCTTTCCCTTATATAAGTGGTCAGTCAATAACCTATTTGAACTGATCTGATCAATAGGAACACAGACACCCAGCGAAAGAGGTGGAGTTTTGGCCACAAGCAGCACAATGGAGGCCCCATATAATCCAATTGTGGCGGCTGTGGCTCAGTTGGTAGAGCTAATCGTAGGGTTGGCGGTTCGAATCCCGGCCCGGATGACTCCAGATGCTGAAATGTCCTTGGGCAAGACACTGAACCCTAAGTTGCCTCCGATGGAAAGCTAGCGCTTGCATGGCAGCTCTGCTACCATTGGTGTGTGAGTGCGTGTGTGAATGGGTGAATGAGAGTGTAAAGCGCTTTGAATAAAAGCGCTATATAAGTGCGCCATTTACCAATTGACTTGCTTCCTGTTTACTTGCTACCTAGCTAGATTGATTTTGCTTTTGTTGGTGATCGTGTTTGTCATTGTTACGCTGTTTCGATGTTGGTACTTAGTCCTTGCCCTTTCAAACAGTCTGTCTAAATTATGTGCTAGTTTCTCTCTATACTAGCTCCATCGTACTGAGAACTGCACATTACTTGGATACTACTGAATGTCTAGACTTAATGAAAACAGACTTTTTTTCTGTTCTTTTCTTACTCTGTTGTCTGTTAAAACGAGCTTTGTGAATATTCCTTATTTAGGCTTAATATTGTGCTAGCCATACTTCCAACCTTCTGTCCTTCTTGTAGCCAGCACCATCCAACATCATGACATTACATAACATTCAATCCACAATCTTTGTTCTTGTTTGCGCACTCATCCTAGACCTTAACCCCCTTCGGGAACGCGACACATCCTGCTGTATCTCTCGAGTGATCTGCACAGCACTTGAGCGAACACTGACGCACGCCTCAATGAGCTATGGAAAAAGTACTTTTGAACTTCTATTATTGCAGGTGGAGACTTAACATGAGTGACAAAATTGCATAATATGTAACAGCAACATTCGCAATGCCGACTGACCAACTCTTGAAACATGGACTGGTTAAAATCAGGTGAAATGGAACTGGTTAGGATTTGAATATGGATGAAAACCCCACGCAAAGGCATTAATTCATCATCCAGCCATCCCACTGCAGTATGACCAACCAGTAACCAAATCCACTGAATGTACTTTGTTTACCAATCACAATTGTGATGATGGTAAAATAGTGCATTGAGAGTGTGTGCAATACAATTGTATGTTTGTATGAGAAATAAATAAGCATCTGGTTCAGTTTGTATGCGATTTTGTTCACTGCCAATTCCCAAATCACTGAGTAGACACAGTAGCGTTCCTGCAGTGTATATTCATTTCCTATAAAGTTAATGACCTGATACAAAGAGGAAAAACAAAAAATGACTTTAATTCGGGGGGGGGGGGGGGGGGGGGGCTTCACGGTTTTAAGCTTCTTTAGAGCAAGCTGCAAGCTAATAATAGACCTAAAGCATCATGTCTAAGAAGACAGTACTTCCCAATTCAACTATCCTGAACTGCAGATTTTTGCTCCAACACACCCAGTTAATCTCATCGAGGGTTTATTAGTGAGCAGATTAGCCCAGGGTGATTGGGAAACACTATTAAGATAAAAAAGAAATTCCCAATTAGGGACAATAAGACAGAAGCAGGATATAGCAAAGCACTGGAGTCTAATTAGTGACCCATGTCTCTCCCAAACAGCACTTGGTCTTAAAAGCAGTAAGAATAGCAGATGAGAGGGATAAAATAAAATACTACACCTTCCGATTTGTCTGAACCTTTTCAAAATGATCAAACTTTGGAAATATAGAATCCTTTGATTGCAACTAGAAATTGTTTTATAAATCTTTTGGGAAAGTGGGGACAATTCTCTTAGGAGTCGGCAGGGGACCTTAGGGGGCAAAAAATTATACCTCAATTTTTTTTTCCAAAAAAAAACAAAAAAAAAAACCGTGTGACAATATAATATAAAACTAGTCACTGGATGAACTGATTTGGAAATTCTCACATCTATTATCTAGCAGAAATATCAAATGGTACTTGCTTTGGAAATTGGAAGTTACAGCTCTATTGTCAAGTGGAATAACAGGTTACAAGGTGTCCAAGCATATAAATGTAAATGTGATTTTTAAAAGTACATGTTTAATATTTAATATTTAGGGGTCCAAGCACTGAAACACAAGCATAGATGTCCAAAAAAATAAAAATAAAAATACAATAAATAAAAGATTAAGAGCTCAGGTTCCCAACACTGGTCCTGGAGAACGAGGTTTTCCCTGCTCACCCACTTCAACCTCAGGAACGGCTGTTAAATTAGCCAAGTAGTTGAATCAGGTGGCTGAGAACAAGTAAAACACTCAAATGTGTCAGAGCGATTGTAATCCAGGACCAGTGTTGGGAACCTATGACCTAGAGAATAGGTAATGTGTAACACTTAGGGGTCCAAGCACTGAAACGTAAGCAGCGAACAGCAAAAGCAGAGTCACTGATACATCTGTGAGCGAGATATATGAAATACAGGTATCGGAAAGACACTGAAAAACTATCGATACCATCAACAGCGAGCAGATCTAAGATTTGTACAATAACACAAACATGTACACATACATATATACATATACACATATATATATATATATACACA
>JAFFST010049210.1:35287-48950 GCA_022414735.1 Noturus placidus | reverse complement strand
GGGGGGGGGGGGGGGGGTAAAATGATTAGTCCTAGGAGTGATGACAGGCTCGTGTGCACTGTTGAGCTGAATCTTTACTGCTATGGCGCTTGCTTACATTGGAAATTTATTTCACACACACACAGAGAGTGAATGGGAGGTGTGTCTGTGAGAGCAGGAATAATTGCACTGCTTTTGTCATGTAAAACACTTGTAAAACACTTATATAAACTTATATATATCTGCTCTTATATAAACCTCAACAAAATTATATAGAATTTTCCCCCACAACTTTTTACCAATCTGTCTAGTTTCGGTGAAAAACGTCCCTCAGAAGTGAAACCCGACGTGTGTGTTTTCTGCTGTCGTAGCCCCTCCGCTTTGAAGTTTGATGTGTCTCGGGATGCTTTTCTGCTCGCCCTGTTTGTAAAGAGGTTGTTTTTCACACTACCCCTCGTATGAAAATCCTAGGGGATTGGCAGTTCGCCGTCACAGCGTCAGTTCTGTTCGGTGTTCTTTTTGGAAGAAGGCCTATGATTTCTGTCAAGCCATCATTCATCTTCCTCATCTTCGTGTGGTTGTACAGCGATCATTAACCGACTGGCTCGCCTTGCCCTGTTTCCCTCCGCACTGAATATTTCAGTAGGAAATAGAGAGCTGTGTGTGTGTGTGTGTGTGTGTGTGTTTGAGAGAGCGAGAGAGAGAGAATGAGAAGTACAGCAGCAGAACAGACCTTGAGAGAAAGTGGCAGCATCTCTGTGGCTTAGAGACCTAGAAAAGAGGAAAGCTTGAGGATGACTCGTTCTTCTGTATTATTTATCAGCATGAGATGTCTTTGTTAAGCTGTTTACGTCCTGGATTAACAAGTTCTCCTTTTTGTAATTTCTTATCAATTGTTTTTGGATCTTTCTGCGTTTTTTTTTTTGTCACTTCTCGTCCTGCCTTCTCACATCTTGAATTCTGTCACGCGCTCTTGCTGTCATTCTGCACGCACTTTGAACAGATGAGGAGTCTGAGTGCTAGCAGTTAGCATTAGCGTGAGTAAGCTCACTGGACAGGAGTGTGCACAGTCCCACGCAGAGAGAGAGAGAGGGAGGGGGGTTGAGTGAGGAAAACAACGAGGAAAGCCAGGACGAGGGCAGTGCAGATTGAGGGAGGATGCTGTTGCCCCCCAGGCTGAGGAAGGGGGGCAGCAGGTCGGTCATCCCCTCCCTCACGACCATCACAGAGGAAGATGAGGAGCAGCGGAACCGGCGCAGGAAACGCAGGAGAGGAGGTGAGAAGGAGGAAGAGGGAGGCAGAGAGGAAGTCGGGTCACAAAGTGATAGAGGATCTACAGGATCGTCATAGTTGATTCAGTTCCCGCTCTAATCTAGGTCTGATCCGGCTATTCGATTATAGACCGATTATCTTTAGCAGGCGACGTGGATTACAGCTGTGACTAAATTCTGTTGATCGCAGTAAACGAGGTTGGGGATCGGCGATGTGGGTTAAAGTCGGATTAAGTATCCTGCCTCGGAGATGTGCGAAGTTTACAACGAAACTCTAGATTTAGGTCGTGTGCGTGTGTGTGTTTCCTTTGGTTTGTAATATGTAAGTTTTCTGTCATTTCAGACCCTCCTGGATTTAGCGATCTCAGAAATGAACACGCATCTAAAAAAACGGAGGAGCTTGCAATTTTTCAGAATTACTGCAGATTTGGGGTCAAGATGCATCATGTGATGTCATAAAGCGCAATCAGCCAAAGCCCTCTACGATAAGCGTGCGTCAAACACGAGTAGAGCTAAAAGGTCTCATTTACCAAAACAATTCCGTGCAATTGAACTAGTTTCTGCAAAAAGAACGCAAAAAACTCCAAGTTGAATCTCTTGCATTGTAAACATTGATGTTGCTGTAAGCTGAAAGAGAGTGCAGCTGTGAGGAAAGATGGCACACGGAGCCAGAAAAAAAATCACTAATGCCATGTTCTGTGTGTTTGATGGTCGTCGAGTTTGTTAAAGTTATGAACATGCTCAGAGTGGCAGCAGTGTACCAAGTTAATACCCCCACCCCCCTCCCCCTAAAGTGCCTGCTGGTTATTGTAAAGAGACCCTCTTGTTTATACTGTCTCTGGTCTGATCGTAGTATTAAGGGTTGCTGTAGCAAGATTTGGTGCGAGTTCGCATGAAAGGATTTGCAGTATATTTTGGGGACTATAGACGAACACAAAACAGATGAGCACCACTGGAGCAAGGAACCTGATCTGTGCGGTCTAGGATCTCGACTCAGTAACAGTGCTTTAAAAATCCAAAATAACCTTGTGTCCGATTGCGCATGATTGCGCATTTTTGAAAGACAAAAAGCGGTAGTCCTCCATGACTGAGTTTGGATTTTGAACATGCACATGTACGAAACGTCAAGTTGCTGTCTTTAATATTCTTAAATGAACAGCAGTCGATCATTCTTGAGGATGCATGGTTAAGTGAGCAGCTATACTGGATGTTGTACTTCCATATCCAGTATCATTGTGAGGTTTGACTTGTTTTGTCGTGTGTGTGCGCATACCTGTGGACTGGCCTGAAGGTTTTGTCTTGCTTTTATGCCAGACATGCATGACCGAGAACTATTTTGAGTTGTGTATATACGAGATTTCATCGTTTCAAGTAACCGGTTTGAGTTCATCCTTCATTGCTGCTGTTTGTTAAACTAATTGTTTGTCTTCATCGGAGTCCTAAGCCAACTTCCTGTGAGTAAAACCTCGCATTATTTGGCTGTAGGGAGTGGCAATGTGAGGCATTAATAACCGACACACTCGCATCAGCTGACATGACCCGAAGGCAGAGGACGTCAGTTGTGAGAATGATGTGAGGTCAGGTGAACACAGGTCTCCAGGATGGCTGACGTACGTGCCTCGTTTCACTTCTGAATTCAAATACAGTACATACAGCAGAAATCCTTCAGTATTCAAGCCATCATGGTGGCAAAAATGCATAATTCACTCTGCTGAAAGTTCTTCTGTAGATTGCTGTTTGGTTATAAGTCTTAGAAATGTTACTTTTTTTTTTTTTTCATCTAAAGTCAAGACTCCCATATAAAACGGATTCAGTAAGCATTAAGTAAGCGCTCAGTGTGTAGTGATACCATAACTCGACAGCGTGAGCTATCACGGACAATATGCAAATTATAACACGATGACATCACAGTACATGGAAACTTCTCTGGAATCTACATAAATAGATTCATATTTGCCTAGCTAACGTATCTAAATTCGGTTTAAAATTTATATAAAATCTAAATTTGCATATTCAAATACCCATGCTTTTTAAAACATGTATTTGTGTGGAGTTTTTCCTCCCTATGTCTTTCTGGGTTTCCTCCGGGTTCTCCGGTTTAATCCGGCCTTCCGAAAACATTCCAGTAGGTGGACTTTTTAGCAAAATGTCTTCCAAAATCTTCCAACTTGCTTTATATTCTGTGTATATATACGCCTTTAACAAATGAACGTATTGAAATCGTTCTCACGGCTGGATCGGGAAGCTGTCGCAAAATTGCGATGGACTTTAACAGGAAACATGGCAAGCAAATCACACACGAGACAATAAGTTGGCAAATTTATTAACAGATTCAGAAAGACTGGCGGTGTCGCAGACCTGACGAAGGCACCACCAATGTGGTGCTGGCAATCGTAGTCCCCTGTGTATGAAGACTTTTGGGACATCCTGTATATTTCCCCCAAAGTCTGAATACTTGTGTGTGCACTGGCATCCACTCCATGGTGTATTCCTGTCTCACACCAAATGTTCCCGGCGTATTCTGGTATATTGCTGGAGATGCTTTATCAGTACTCGGTATTTCACTTTATGACCCTTTCTATTTAAGCATTCATGCACCCTTTGACTGGTTCCTTCAGTAAGAATTAGCTTTCAGGAAGTGCTCCAGTGTCCTAGTCACGGATTCATGGGAGAATGAAAGCGATACCGTTTTAAAATAAATAAATGATTTTTAAGGAGTCACGAAATGTTTGTTGTAAGAAAAACACCCTCAGGGATAGTGTGTGAGGGTGTATAAGTGTTCACAGAAAGTGTTTTTGTGCGTGATGTGAGCAAGCGTTCTGCAGCCTTTCTCAGATCAGCATAAGGTTACGCTAAGCTGCTCAGGACTCCCGAGGCCTTATCTTTCTACTTACACACACACACAGACACGTACACACTCGTAGACTGGTGCCGTGTAGACATGAAATGCTGTCTCTGGAATGATCTCTAGTCTATTCATACTGCACATGCACACAAGAATATTAACCACACACACTGGGGTGTGTATTAACTAACACTGACCGTCATTGTTTTTTTTGACTGGTGTTAAAGGTCACTTTTTTGTTTTCTTTCTGAACTGACCCTGAATGGGTCGCTCTTATTTGTTGTATGTTTATCACTTTTGTTGTGCTGTTTTAATTCTCATCTTCAGTTGGTCAGAAAGAGTCGATTGATTTTAGAATTTCCATAACGGTAAGGCAAATCACATTTGTATATGCAAAGATGTTCTACAACAATAAATGGATTAAAAAGTCCAATGAGGGGAACACAACACTTCAAGGCCGTGCTGTTCTAGGAAAATAATGAGCATCAGGAGTAACCCTAACTCTGTGGCTCTTTTAAGGTCTTGTTATGAAAGGTTGAAGACCAAAGATGTGTAAAGGGGTGGACATGTGTCCACTGAGCACAGTCAAAGGCGGTGAGGTGAGAAATACAGAAAAACGTGTTGACGTTTTCAGATGTTTTCAAATGTTCCATGAAGGCTTATTTAGATTAAGAAATTGAGATTTCTGAGAGCAGATATTCAGTCCCTTTGTCTTTATATAGCAATTTTATTTTTAACGATCAACATTGTGACAAACCCATCTGGCAGAAATCCTTCTTTTAGGTTGCACCAGATGGTGGGATCATCCATCCATCGGACGTGGTGCCAACCAGTCACACACACATTCACACACTATGGACAATTTGGAAATGCCAGTCTACAGCGTGTGTTTTTGGACTGGAGGAGGAAACCTGAGTACCCTGAGGAAACCCCTGCAAACTCCACGCACACAGGGCAGAGGTGGGAATCGAACCCCTGACCCGGGAGCTGTGAAGCAAACATGCTGACCACCATGTATAAATGCTGTGTATGAAAAACTCAAATTTTATGTGCTTTGTATAATTTTTTTCTAAATACTATATATAAGTTTTTTTACATGTGCAATGTAAATTCACTGAATGCTATTTGAGGGCATTGAGAGAGAGAGAGGGAGAGCATGCGAGCGGTTGTCCTGCTAAATCCTCCTTAACCCAGTTAGCCTGAACCATGAATAGATCCTGAATTGTAATATAATATCGGACTACATTTTTAATCTAGCACAGCCTTAAGATCTCATGTGTAGCATCCAGTTTAGTGCCGTTCTGAGTTCCCCTCTTACTTCTGATCTACGGTCACTGGCTGTTGTTGCTCTACAGGTTCTGCTAGTCATAGACACAATCTAATTTTGGTTCATAATTGATGCCTAATCACTAGATTAAGTGGTTTACTGCTGGGCCCAAGCCAGTGAGAGGAAGAGGACGAGGCTGCAGCTTTTCTATTGTTTTGCAGGCAGGCTGTCTGAAGGAATTCGAGCGCCATGAGTCGTGGTTATCACTTACTTCACCACATACCGAAGGGCGTGTTTGAGATGATGGTGTTCGTCGTGCTGTTCGCCTGGTCCTCACGAAACGGAAACGTCTTGTACGTTTGTACGTTTCTATGACTTGTACAAAATGTCAGTGTTTTAAAAAAATAAATATAATAAATTCTACGACTTCTGGTCTTTTCCATTTGTTACAGAATTGGATTAAGTTCATTCTATTTTTTTTCTCTGACGTCCAATCCACCATTTCTTGCTGATTTCGCCCAGATAAATGATTCTGGGTATCGAATTGGTCCCATCTCTAGTTTATGGCTATTAATTTGAATTTAAATTGGTTATGTTTTGTTTCTTGGCGGTGCTTCATGTTAGAAGTTTTAACTAGCGTCACAGACTCTGAAAAGATGCGGCGACCTTTGATTGTGACGCAAGAAGAATGAATACGTACTATACACTCTCTTTGTTGTTTTTTTTTTTTTCTTTTTTTTTTCTTTACACAAGCTCATTTAGTTTGCTAATTCACTAATCAGATCAGGGAGGGTAAATAGAAGGAAAATCGATGACATTCGGTGAAAACCTCGAGTTTCCTTCAGTGAAATAATTCACATAAATGCATGTGAGCAGATAAACGAAACACAGAAGTCAAGCTGGTTCATACTGCAGTATTATTTCATGTTCTCAGCCCACGAATCGTCAAGTCCTGGTATAATACGTTGTTCCCAAGATGCAGTCTCTGGTAATCCTGTAACTCTGAACCCCAATAAACCCTAAGCGTACATGAAGGAGCTGTACGGAGTATAAAGTACTCTGTTGTATTCTAATTCAGTCAGTCTCGATGGGGAATGAATATATTCAGATTAGATTACACTGATGTGCTAATGAGATCTGGGGCTTTTATTAGAAATAAATTCCCTGCAGGTGTTTCAGCATTAAAACTAAGTCCACACTATATTTATTTTCTTGCTTTTATCTCTATTTCACTGTATTTCTTAGGGGATTAAAAACTATTGTTCGTGGATATAAAGGTTTGGAAATTGATGGAGTATATGGGTCAGGTGATTTTTAATATTGCTGGAACAGGAGCGTCCCTTAAAAGGCTTCAGGGCTCGAGGAAAAGGGAATCTGGAGCAAGAGGTGGCCGGGACTGAGTGCTGACGTCTTTCTGGCACAAATGTTAGATCATTACAAATGTCTGTTTAATTAATGAAGTTACTGCTAACCGCAAGAGTAATCTTCTTATCTGCCCAGATTATTATGGGATGCACTCTGCTGATTGGTGAGGTTTTATTTATTTTTATTCACAGGAGCGAGAGTGACCATCCTTCCCACCAAGATCACTCTCTTGGGCTCCCAGTTAAAGACTGCTTTGACATCGCGACAATTCGAACTAGTTTCCCATAAAACCAGTTTTCAATGTTTTATGTTAATTCATTTTTACGTCTGTATCTTATTATATTTCATGGTGTTTTTTTAGCCACACGTCACATCATACAGTCTCAAGAGCCGTGCAAACACAAATGTTGATCCAAAAGAAGATAAATGTTATCCTGACTATCATCAAAAGCTAAACTATACCAATTAAGTAGACTTAAAAAAAGAAATGGGGTATGAATTTTAGTCACAAATTAAAATTGCAGTGAAAAATGTAAACCCACTCAGGATTCAGAAGCTATCCCCAGGAAAAAACAAACAAAGAAAATGCTTTTCTCCTGTGAAAGTGTTTCTAATGTTTAAATAGTGCAAACTTACCAAGTTACTTATTTAAGCTATGCTGTGAAATATCAAAACGGCATCCAAACACAATAACCAATAATCAAGTACAACCAGTCCCTCCAGGGTTTCCCAACTTTGCTTGATTTTGCATTCGTTTCCGTGATTGCACACGCCGCAATATTTGCAGGCGCTTTTTTTCAAAAACATTAGCAGATTTTCCACAGATTCGGGCCGAGATGCAGTCACATGACATTATCACGACGCACATTCAGGCAAAGCCCTCTTCGATTCGCTTGAGTCAAACACAAGTACATCCAAAAGGTCTTGTTTACCAACAAACACTGAAAATCACTGCGAAAGTCAATTTTGTACGATTTGCAATTTCGCCAATTCGAGTAGTTTTTCCACCAAAATAAAAGCTGCAAGTCTTTATAGCAGTTTGAAAAAAAGCCGCAAAATCAAACATTCAGTCACACAAAAAATTAAATAAAAATTCTCCTTGATATCCTGTACAGACTACTGTTTTGAAACGTAAATGCCGATTCTGAATTTTTCTTCTTAAATTACATACTAGGGTTGGAACACCACCTTTCGCCATGCTTGTTCTCGCTGTGCGTGTCATCAGCTATATTTCCAGTATGGCGGGATAACATTCTTCTCGTGGGGAGGAATTGTACCAGTGTATCATGGGCGATTCGATACGACACAGCCGCAGTGCTAGCGTGATCATTGAGGATAATTACAGTGTATGCTATAGGTAGGAAATGGGATGCGTCTAAAATGCAGGTTAGTAACGGCGACAGTCTCGATTGCTACCAGTGTCTTGAGAGTTCATGCTTGAGAGTTCATGCGTGTGTACTGTTTTTGGTGTTTAACCTGCAGTGTGGTCATTTTTGATGGGGCATTGCATATGGTCTTGTTTTATACATCTAACAGCTGTTGTACTGGAACACAGGATTGTCATTGTGTTGAAATGAAACATTACTCAATCTACACGGTTTATATTTGACTGGCAGCTTAAAGACTTTGGACTTGACGTGGATGTCGTGATGTGGATAAGGGTGTGGGTGTGTGTACATGAGTGAGATTACTTGCTCTCAACCTTGTCTTTAATGTATGACTTGACTACATTGCTATTGGATGTGAAATGTGCAAGGTTATTATTATTTATTTACAGGATTCACATGTACTTTGATAATTTTTCTCAAATGACCATGCCGCATTAGAAGTCACATACACACACAGGCTTGTTGTGTGACCTCAGAAACCGGTTGATAGATCAGCGCCTCTGCGCTATCCTGCCTGTATTTTTAAGCTAGGTGTCAAGTCTGTCATGGGCAGTGTTAAATCTCAATTAAATCCGCCGCTTTGAATTTGTTAGAATTCGTCGGCTTGGAGGAGAATCTGATTCCTGATGACACTCAGGAGTAAAAGTGTACAAATCTGATCTAGGACCTGCCCCTGTTATTTATTCATATTAAATAAAGAACATTCTCTGCTCAGTAGGCTTGTTTGGATTACGAATGTCTGACTAGCGATTGTCAGACATTAAGGATGCTTTTTGATGATATGAAAAGTAATATACAGTAAGCTTTACGCTTAGTAGTGTAATACTGTAATGTACCCAACAATTTCTCATTCAATATCTGTTTGCTTGTTGTGTGGCTTTATTTATTTATTTGTTTAGATTAAAGAGATGGTACCATGAGTAATAATTCTAGCACTGTCATATTGCGTTCTTCATAGGTCAGAAAGAGTTGATTAATTTGTTTTTGACAAACAGCATTTTTTTTTTGTCTTAACTTCACAAGAGATTGGGGGGGGGGTCCTGGTGAAGGACAGGATGTTTATAGCTGCTATAAGGTACTGTAACTGAGAACAGGAAGTGACTTGGTTTGCAGACGTTCCACAGTTCTAAGTGTATATGATTTTCTTACATAAATGCTAAAACTATGGTTACCATTGGCGAATGTCTGTGGTCTAAGGAAGAATGAAACTCTTCAACTTCAGGTGGTACAGTACCTCGCACGGCTTCGTGTCAGGCTGCATCGTCACTGATTCGATTATTTTCCTACAACAGCATTTGTACATGTACATGAACGAACAAATGCACAAGCAGGTTGTAATCATGTATTGTGGTATTAACTCGTTATCAACGGTCAATTAACTCGTCCGTACGCATCCTATACACATAGGGGATTAGACATTTACTTCTGCACAAAATGACATGAATGCACAAGTGAACTTGAACTGTAAGGTTCTAAGCAGAATCTTATAGCCTAGGCCATCTGTATGTAAAGCAACAATTCTTTTTTTCAGATCCTTAGAGAGTTCTTTGCCATGTTGAACTTCCAGTGACCAGTATGAGGGAGTGTGAGAGCGATGACACTAAATTTAACACACCTGCTCCCCATTCACACCTGAGACCTTGTAACACTAACAATTCACATGACACTGGGGAGGGAGAATGGCTAATTGGGCCCAATTTGGACATTTTCACTTAGGGGTGTATTCACTTTTGTTGCCAGCGGTTTAGACATTAATGTCTGTGTTGAGTTATTTTGAGTGGACAGTAAATTTACACTGTTATACAAGCTCTACACTCACTACTTTACATTGTAGCAAAGTGTCATTTCTTCAGTGTTGTCACATGAAAAGAGATCATCAAATACTTACACACATGTGAGGGGTGTACTCACTTTTGTGAGATACTGTATATTTAGGAATATAATGATTCATTTCTATGACGTCTAATAACTCTGGAAAAAATTGTTACAGAATTGCGAATAGGTGATTTATTTTTTTTTATTATTTATTATTATTATTTTTTTTTATTATTATATAGAAATTGTGCCTCCCTCAGAGCACACCTTCATCCCACATCCTTCAGCCCTTCACTCCAGTGTAATAAAGTCCGTTTCATTTCAAACCGGCTCACACACAAACGTAAAGTCAACATCACCTGACCGAGGCGAGGCAGGGCGGGGCAAGGCCGACCACACATGCAAATAGACTGCAGAGAGTCCACTGATTTTCCTGACTGGGAAGCTCTCCGTAGTCGAGAGGATGTTTTGAAGACATTGTAATCGAACCGAGGATGTGATTTACTTAAGACTTTGGCATCTTTAAAAAAAAAAAACAACAAAAGAAAAACCCTTTGGTTTTGTGTGCTTTAGAGATGCACCGATGTGAAAATTCTGTGTTGATGCAAGCAGTCGACTCTACAAACACGTCTGAAGCCGATATTTCTGAACATCTGTATTTCGTTGGTGTGTATATACATGGTATATGTATATGGTTGTCTCTAAGCGTATCACTGACTGAACGATGTGATTTTGTAAACGGTTTATTCAAGACTTAACTTGCTGTTTTTCTGTCTTTTAGACTTCCATCACAGAGGCGACGAGAAGAAACCTTTAAGTCGACCAGATTCGACAGCCTCTGCTCACAACACATACATTATATCCAGCTCTGCAGATGTACACAACACAGGGAGACCAGGTGAGAGACACACACACACACGTTGAACTAGTTGAAGTAGTTTTGTGTTGTCTGTTGGTTCACTAAACATTGTTCTGTGTGTATGTGCAGAGTCTCTGGTGCTGAAACCTGATGAGAGACAGAAACTGGCTCGAGAGCGGAGGGAGGAGAGAGAGAAACAGAACGGTACACTCGGATTTATTCTCCGGATGATGGGATAATGATCTAAGTGTCATCACTGCGGCTTATGGCCTCCATTTTGTCTCTTTGATTTTTCTTCTTTTTTTTTTTTTGTGCAAATCAATTTTTTCTGATTCAAATATTAGCAACAGTACCCAACCTCTCGACAATATTTTCCAGGTTTATGACTGTCATTAATTTTTTTTAGAAATGAATGACTCATCATGAATAATCTTCTAAACTGGTATCTTCTCGAACATCTTGAAATCAAGCCGCTCTTGTGCTCTTATGCCTTAGTTTTCTTTATTTCTATTCCTGGTTGTAGATGGAATGTACCTGGTGTGGCTTTTTTTGTGTGTAAGATCTTTTAAGAAATACCCTCTGAGTGTAGTGCCAAAATAAATCTCGCTGCACCAATAAGATTGTAAGTCTCTTTAAAATCACTGATCAAACTGCAAGCACACACTCTTTCTGCATGATTAGGTGAACGTGGAAGGTTGCTATGGTGAGGTTTAGTCATTATGTAAACTTTTGGTGGCCTGGTTGCCATGGCACCCACACAGAGTTATGTAAAGGCGCTGAGTCATAAAGTAAAAGTTTACGCCTGATGGATTTGGTTAATTTGTTTACTTTTTAGTAAATATGTAAAAGTAGGCGGCGACGTTTTGAACGATGGTTAGTTGGACAGAAGCTTTGAGGTTTTTGTGTGCTATAAATAACCGCGTCCTAAGGTTTGTTGAGTATGTACACTCCCTGACTTTAGGCCATGTGTGTGTGTGTAGCTGTGCTAAAGGAACAGTTGTTTGAGCGTGAGGAGCGGGCGAGGCTTTACTATGAGAAGCAGCTGGAGGACAGAAGGAGGCGTCTGGAGGAGCAAAGGCTTAAGGAGGAGAGGAGGCGCGTGGCCGTGGAGGAGAAACGACGGCAGAAGCTAGACGAGGAGAAGGTGATGGCCGTATTATCATCGAAATACTTTACTTACATTTTACAGTCACTATACTGTTTACATTTACCAAAATGTAATAATAATAATGTCTTTATTTTATAAAGCGCCTTTAAAAGTAGCTTCTCAAAGCGCTAAAATGTACACTATGATCTTTGCATATTTACCAAAATCTGTACCAGAATTATTTGTCTATATAAAACAATACAAAAAAGATAGAAAATGTATGCAAATGCATCACAGTCTACAAAAGTATTTTTGTGTATGTATTCAAATCATACACGTACAGAATAATTGCAAATGTGTCAAAAATCTACAAAAGCCTGTTTGCTTGCTTACCAACATATACTCAAGTTTATTTGCATTTTTACCAAAATCCATGCAGAGATATTTGAAAGCAATTTGAATAACGTGTTTGACATTTTGTAAAGAAAACAACAAAATAAATAAACCAATGGTTGGGGTGAATAATAACAAAATCTGTTGCATAGCCTCATGGTCCTGAATTTCCTTTGATAGCTTTTGTAAGGCTTACACTGCGGATGATGTCTGCCAAATTTGGAGGAGGAGTAGCTTATTATTATTATTATTATTATTATTATTATTGTTATTATTCCATCCATCTTCTACCGCTTACTCCTTTTCAGGGTCAAGGGGAACATGGAACCTATCCCAGGAAGCATCAGGCACAAGTACCAAGTACACCCTGAACAGGGTGCCAGTCTATTATTATTATTATTATTCGACTAAATTCAATTGCGGAAAATCTAATCTACCAAGATGCTGTCATGTCATAGAGTGCATTGAACTCTGCTCGACTCAGGGACTATGTACATTTTGGGCACACGGTTCATAAAAATACTTCCAAATTTGACTCGATGGTGGAGCTAGAGCATTGGCAGCACATGGCCCAGATTTGGTCAGAATGTTTCTTTGATCTTCCACAATCAGTCTACCAAATTTCATAATGTTTTACCAGACGATTCTATGGTCTGCCATAGACACCCTAGCCAGATGAAGATGAAAAGGAAGAATAACAGTACGGTCCCTACAACACCACCTGTGCTTGGCCCGCTAATAATAGCAGTACCAGAAAGAAAATACTAAGTAAAATGTAAAAAACTGTAAACTTAACTGTGTGTGTAAAAATAGTATAAAAGTTCCATTGCACTGCAGGGACCATGAGTGTTGTGTACTGTATACAAACTATATGACAGGCGTGACATTTCAACATGTGGTACAGACAGAGGTCAAGACCGAGGTGACTGAGGACGATTTCTAACCCAGCTATATGCACATGAATCACACTTTTGGCGTTTCCTACAGGTTAGGAGGAAAAACATTTCATCTCTCTCTCTTTTGTGTAAAAGAAAATGTGATACTTCAAAATTCTACTCTCTTGGTCATACATTCTAATCATGTGGTTGTGTTTTTGTTTTGGTTTGAGTTTTTTTGGTCATTTCTACAGAAAAGGGATTTGACCAATCAACATTTAATACAGCAGGATCCATTCTAAAAGGTCCTTGTCTGCAGAAAAGTAAATGGTTCCTGGAAATATGGCTCTGGAACGAAAATCTTGAAATGTGTGTTGTGATGGAAACATGCTCGAAGTTTTAATGTTGGCAGAAAGGCACACACGAGTAGCACGCTGCCATTTGAGCTCTCTTTCTTTAATACATAACTAAGGTTTTTTTTTTTTTGTTTGTTTTTTTTTGGGGGGGGGGGGTTTTTTT